>LUCM01008745.1:53315-79129 GCA_008360955.1 Fasciolopsis buskii | reverse complement strand
CATCATCATCATCAGCATCATCATCATCATCAGCATCATCATCATCATCATCATCATCATCAGCATCATCATCAGCAGCATCATCATCATCATCATCATCATCATCAGCATCATCATCATCAGCATCATCAGCATCATCATCATCAGCATCATCATCATCATCATCATCATCATCATCATCATCATCATCAGCATCATCATCATCAGCATCATCATCATCATCATCATCATCGTCGTCGTTGTCGTCATCATCATCATCATCGCTAAGCGATAAACAACAAAGCAGGCCTCACTAACTGCGGTTTTTTCCTCAGATTTACATTGCTATAGAAAGGGTGAATATCCAAGTGGAACAGGGAATGGACCTACACAGCCCGGAAAAGATGAGATGTCACTGCAATCAACACACGAAAAACAGTCTAAATGTACAAATGCACGTGTTTTCAACCATTGTGATTCGATAGAAAATGACAACACGATCGCCCTTGTTCACGGTTCACTGCTATATCCTTAAGCGTCTCCAGCCAGCAAGTCGACGAGTCTTTCGGACCCCAACCACGAAGGCGAAAATGTGAGGCACTGACTTTACTTAAGTTCACTGTACATTTTTTCATCCTACGTTGCCACGTCATCTGTTGAACTTCACACGGCTTTCTCCACTCCATGGAAGGAACAAAATATAAGGCACGGTATGGTAGACGAGTGTTCACCATATGCAACACGTGACCCAGCAAGCGTAGTCTACTAAGTTTCATATGATAGAACAAGATATTCTAAGAGACGGCACCTAGTACTACGTTCCTGACCTCCACATTGCTCATCCGATCACTCCATCCAATCCTAGCCATAATACGTAGATATCGGTGGTCGAAAACCTCTAACCGACGAACAACTCCCACACGCACAATACGTGTCTTGCAACGGTACAACAGAACTGTGAGCACTATTTCACAATACACGCGACCTTTCAAATGAAGTGAAACATGAGGGCCGATGCCACAAGTGCTTCAGTCCAGAGTAGGCTGCTCGAGCCTTCGATATTCGCGTGTCCACTTCTACCGCCGTGCTACCATTGTTCGATATGCAGTTACCAAGGTAGATGAAACGGTCCACAATCGTGAGTTCCTCTCCGCTCAGCACCAAGTCCAGCACTAATGCCAACCAGTCCTGTAACAGCTTTTTGTACTTTGAAGGTGCAAAGCACATGCCAAACCGAACGACCGATCTCGACATTCTACCTAGTACCCGTTGTGCTTGGTCCGCAGACTCGAACAGGTGCATAATGTCATCCGCGTAGTCTGGGTCACATAGCTTCCCTCCATTTCCCAGTTCCACTCCTACATCCCGGAGACCTCCAAAAGCATCTCCCATCACCTCGTCCATGACGAAGTTGAACAGGAATGGAAAGATGGGGCACCCTTGTCGAACGCCACTAGTCGTTTCGAATGAACGTGACAGTTCACCGTATACCCTCACGCAACCATAAGTATGTGAGTACAATGCTCGCAACAGGTTTACGAACTTCGTTGGCATGCCCTTCCGGTGGAGAGCACTGAGTAGTGCTGGTCGATCCACTGAGTTAAACGCGCTGGTGCTTGTGGTGCGTTTCGAGTACCTGTCGGAGAGTGAATATCTGGTCGATGAAACCTCGAGCTGGACGAAATTCGGTCTGCTATTCGCGGATATTACTCTCGCGAATCAGTGTCAAACGGTGCAGTATTGTCAAAGATGGGTACAATCAATGACTCACCCCACGGTAACGGAATACATTCTTCGTCCCAAGAATCATGAGACAGCTCCAGACGTCGGACTAAATAAGTTACCGGCCAGCTACCTAAACTGTTCGCTGAAGTGCTCTGCCCAACGGTCCTGTCTTTCCTGTCTACCATGGATGAGCTCTCCAGTCTTGTCGCACACGACTTCACTAACCGAAGTTCGCCGCCCACCGCTGTCGCGTATAAGCTTAAACAGTCTTTGACTGTTACCTGAAGGGGACGCCACTTCCATCTCTTCGGCTACCTTAACCCACCAGTTTTCGCGGTCATTCCTAAGGCTTATGGTCAACTGACGCTGCAAATGCCGACGCATCTTATTCACTTCCTTGCAAATACGGAGCTGGTGTTTTTGCTCCATTAGACTTAGCAACGCTTGTGAGATCCAGTGTTTTTGATGAATGCTTGATATAGGACCGCAGGCGAAATTCGCTGCCAAATGCATAGCCTGCTTAATTTGATCCCACTGCCCGTTTACATTGCTGCTCGTTGAAGTTGTTAGTCCCTCGGAGAGTTTCTGTTCGTAGCTGTTGCGAACAGCCGAATCAGACAGACGTTCTACTGCCAGTCGGGCTTGTGGACTGCGTCGATGGCCATTCAGCTGCAGCAAAACTGACATTAAAAGTAACGCATGGTCCGATTTGAAGTATGTGGTCTATTACGATCTTCAGAAGTGCGCCAACGGTAGCTTACTGCAATATGGTCAATCTGACTTAGATTACCTATCGAGTCAGGGCACAATTTTGTAGTGCGAGGAGGATTGTGTTGAAATCTAGGGCTAGAAAGGAATAAAAGATTGTATGCACAAGACTGGAGAAGCCTTTCCCCGTTATCTGTTCGCTGTGCTTCAAGATGATATACACACACATATAGATGTATATATGTACTTATATACACATATATATCTGTTTAGATAGAAGCTATTATTTTAGCCTTTGTGGGATAATTAGCTGTTTGATAGCCTTCATTTCCGCGAATCACATACAAGTCTCCGTGTGTGTCACGAATAACGAACCATTTTAGACTTTGCGCACTGAATAGTCCCAGGGACTGTAACTCCGAATTTCATGTCCAACTTTGCAGATAATCTAAGTGTTAACTGCATTTAATCTTATATCAGTTTGTCTTTATTTACGGCTGTAGAATGTCTGCCCGTTGTCTAGCTGTCCTCTTGATAAACAAAGCAACGTGGCTTTTGGCAAGAGCTCAGTGTATCACTTTATACTGAATAAACCCAAAATATGAGAGCAACCGTTGTACGGCTCCATTTCAATAGCGAAATAAAACTTTAGAATGACCTTGCACAGGTGATGTCACGACTGCTATATTCCTTGTTTAGATACATACGGAGGTTTTTGTAAACCTTGAGAAACGAATTCAAATATGTATGGAGTATTGTAAAATGACGGTCTGTTAAAAGATTAAAATGTACAAATGTTGGAACCTAATATCTTCAGGATCAAAGTACGCTGACATCACGTATAGTTCGGAAGGGTCGAACTGGAGACAGCGAATCAAGGCACTCCAGTCACCAAACTGAGTGTCGATCAAATCGGGGAGAGTAATTGGGTCGGAACAGAAAAAGCAAGCGCAGATCCATAAATCATTCAACTAGGTCACAGAATGTCTCGTGGTTGTGTGTGTACGCGCACGACTAACGGTCAGCTCATGAAAAGTATTTTACAGTTATGCTAAAGACCCTGTGCAGTACAATTACAACTCTCATGAGGGATGAGACTGGTAGTAGACGGTCATGTGATCCACACGGTGCAACGGATCTGGTCGACATCTGACTAAACCTAATCTTAGAGAAATGCTCAGTCTATCTAACAAGAGAAATGAATAAAAAGTAGAACGACTTTAGCTGTTTATAAGCGTGATTTTTAGTTTGCTACGTCTCATCGAATGCATTGCTCGGATTGCCTGAAGTAATCCTTTGTAAAATTTAAATGGATTACTATCACTACTACTAGGGCTGGACCAGTCAGAGTTTGTTAAGGTAGCCACAGCTAGTTTACCATCACACTGTCTAAGCCTATCAACCCAATTTCATTCGCTTGCAAGCCAGTCTTGAGAATCGTTGTCCGTTGTAATTGGAATGCGGAGAAATTTCCAGCTACGTGGACTAAGCTGTTTTGTTTTAGGAGAAAAGTTTACAAGTAACTCATATATTCACAATTTACGCGCATCCTGTTCTATTTCCTAAAGTCCCGCAACGTGCGACAGTAGCTGATGGAATCACAGAGTACGTAGTATTTCGACCGAAATAATGCTTCGAATCGGACGAATTAATTAAGTGAATTTGAATGGCCTTTTAATTTGTTTATTAATTTATTTCTCTTAAATCAGCTTAAAAGCATTATACCATTATAACCACTGGCGCCAAATGAAAAGAACGAAACAAATTTGTGGAGTGTTTTCCACATTGATGAACTCTTCCATACTCCATTCTCGTATGGTTTAATTCCTGGCCTGGTTTATGGGCCGCCTTTAGGACTGATGCTATCCAGCCTGCCAAAACGTAACACCGGATGGACAAACTAAGTTCTATCTCTGATCTTTTCGACTAAATACTGCAATTAAGCTAGCTGTGTGACGATCATAGGATCTCGTAACGCCCTTGGGGCCGATAACTGCAAGCGTCATTTGGTTGTGGCAAGAAATCCTGGAGCTCCATGGTATTTTCCTGTTTTACAGATATCCTCAAGCAAGTTCTGTGTGCTTCTTGTAACAATCTTGCTCTACGCCCCGTTTTGACTTCCCATTGGTAATACAATCCTAATAATTTGTACTTGAAGGAAACAACGGATTTTTTTGCTTCGTGCTACTTTGGACCACAGTGATCATCTTTATTTTTCACAATTCCAAATGCACTGTGATAGTCATCGGAAACTTACTTGAATCGGTAGAATTGTGCAGAGATGATTAGTTCATTTAAGAGTCGAACCACGATTCTTCGAAAGTATGAGGTGAATGAACAAGAAAAGACCCGAGGCGCATACTTGACAGGCGATAATGATCGCCAAATCGGCTACGGGGTTCTGACAGAATTTTGTCCTTCCATCTGCACGACAACATGTACTAGTGACCATTGAGTGAACCTGTAGGCACTCGTTTCCTCTGCCTCTGATATATCTTTGCATTGCACCGAATTGCATATCTGAAATAATATTCTATGACAGAATAAATAATGCCTACTGAAGACAAATCCGTAGTGGTACGTCTTTAATTCGTCCTCAGTATTAAATTATTTGAATATCATACCGGTAAGCTGCCACTATAATCAAACGGTTGTTGGACCAATTTTGACTAGCTATTAAGGCGCATGAAAAAGATAACGTATGCGGTCAGTGTGAACCTTGTCAACACACATCACACAAAACATTTTTGCCTGGTCATCTAGGATGTGGAGAGTGATTCTACTAGTCAGTCATAGTCATAGCAACAAAAAGAGAAACCCTAACTGCAGAAGTTACATTTGACAAAAATTCCCTTGACAATTGGGCAAATATTAACTAAAAACGGATTATATTGGTTAAAAAAGACTGGGTGATTGATTGTGTCAGGAAAACAACTGTCTGGATTTGCGGATTACGAATGTCAGAATTGGTAAAGCACCCACCGTAACAACTGCGATGCAGGTCAACAATGACGTTTGGGCTGGTAACAAACTTTGAAAAAAGTAAGAAAACCACATTGAAATTAACTGTGATGAATGAATTAGATTGAAAACAGTCGCACACGGGTTCCTATTGCGTTCGTCGTCAGACAAGCCACAATCATGCGTACAGGAGAGGAGATTGTTTTGAACATAAAACCCGATAGACACTGTTTGCCTGATTTGTTTTCTGTCCAAATTTCAACCGGTGATTTGTCGGCCAATTTTCACGTCATGTTTTGCAACGAATGTTTGAAAATACTGACACTTAAGCACTGGATTCATCAACACATCACGTGATTATTCCCGGAATTTTTACACATTTTCTGCAGTCTCTTATCGGAAGTCTTGCTTCCCAATTAAGAAGTTCAACTGGGAGAATTCGTTTGTAGCTCATTGGTCGTTTGATTTGGTTCGAATGAAATCAAGATGGCTTCCACATCTGACACGCTGCAACGTTTGCGGCTCTATGTCGCTCCAAGTTCATGGCCATAAGTGTTGGTTTCTCCTCACCCGTGTAGTGGGTCCCAGCAGTTTTGGAACAGACAACTTCAAGTCCTTTAAAGCATCAGGTATTCAGATAAAAGGGTTCTTTTTCGGAAACTATCTTTTATACCAACTGTTCAATAAAAGCATTGATCTCATCAAAATACCATTGCATGTTACCACCGTCAGTAAATGTCCTCGTGTCGCTTTGCACTATGAATAAAGGATCCATGTGACGTCGCGGTGTGATTCTCCCTAAACCCGTTAGCCGATCTGAGATGTGACGTAACTACCGAGCACTTTGATACACACGTGTACCATGCAAAAGAATAATGCAAAAGACATGTATGCAGGACAAATTTGAAGATTTACAGAAGCACTTCGCAGGATTTTCTGTCACCACTGAGAATTTTCTAATTATTCATCATTCTTTTGGGTATATATTCTCAACCACGTTCGCCTATAGGCATCTTCGTTTCACCAATTCCACCTGGTTAAATTGCACAGGGCGTACAGTCGAATGGATTTTTTAAGTGTCGTCAAACTACTTTTTCTCGTTTCGTGTTCATACCGAGTTCCAAAGTTGCAGATTTGCTCCTCATGATGTCTGTTTAGTATACAACTTCATAAACTTGTCTTCTAAAGGATTCTCACACCGAAAATGACAACAAAATTCCTTTAGACATTAGAACAATGACTCGGGCCAACTACCAAACGCGACGAACCTGTACTAAACGAAATAGCGCCGATACGATAATGGACGAGGAGTGAACCACAACGGGATTGACAAGCGATTAGTGGGAATCGAGAGCAAATACTCTCAAATGTACCGGAACGAGTGAAGTTAATTGCAAAACTCCTATCCCCGAGTTCACACTGGATGCTGGAACTTGGTTTGATTTATGCATAGGAGAGCTCTCTTTGTTTACTTGTGTGGAATCTCTAGGAAAAATTGTTATACTGTAATCAGTACTTGAATCCCTTCAACGAAGTTTACAATAGATTCAAATGGGTACAAACGAACAACACCTATGACCTCTTGCCTTAGTCGATGCAAAATAAAGCAACGAAAATGCAACCCCGCTAACGGATACCGCTACATTCGTCTTTCAAACTGTCCTAACGAAACAATTTTCACAAATTGCACTCCACATAAGCAACACTCATTCGTGTTATTTTCAGTCATCACTGAGACAATCGAACGTGCTATAGTTCTACCGATTGGCACGATTTTGTGTATTTTGCCTTCATATCAGTTGGATCTGAAGAAAGAAGAACGAGTTGAACGATATTTTTGTTAACAGGATTGTAATATGATGGACAGCTTGAATGAGGCAATGCGAAATCAAATGCGCAAACGATTCAGACGAATCCGGTAGAAACGGCAGACAGGCGCCGCGATCCAAAGGCCATTATGTTTGGTCAGCCTTAAAGCAAACAGCGAAAACTAGTGATTTTAAGCTTTGTTTATTGCTTGAATGGCAGGAAATTGGATTACTATATTAAATGATTCATCATCTAGTTTAGAAACTCAACTCACTGAGAAAAACATGGAAACACTGTGATTTTTGCTAACTGTAGTTAGCAACCCATCCGAGAACGGTGGTTTTCGCGATAGGTTGAATATTGGTCAAAATTCAATTTTGGAGTCTAACAACTGCACTGAAATCAAAGTTTAACCCCGATAGGTTATCCGGTTTTGTTCTAATGCAAAATAATCGCATTTGAGGTTCACGTGGGAGGTTGCGTTGAACAAGCCAAACGCGATTTCGAATTGTTCTGAGGACAAAACGGTGATCAAGCCGTTTGTGTTCTTGATTTGATCCAATAACACGCATCTGGTGCATCGTTTGATTTTCGACGTGCGTATCAAGAACTCCGACAGTGGATAGCGCGGATTTGTATTACTGAGCGATGCGTGTTTTGTAGTACTGGTACAGAATACCGTAAGATATGAAGTACAACATGGCACTGAGGACAAGGATCCCTAGGCAGAAAAAGCCTTAGAAGTGTACAAATTTACTTTAACTAATTATTGTATTTTATAGTCGTAAAAATGTCGTGAACACATACAGGCAGCACAATAACCGTGCAAACTATGTTGAGCAATTTTTTGACAATGATTTGACCTTGGATAACCATCGGAAATGATCATCTATGGATTATTTTATCTTGATTCCTGAGTCTTCTCAGACCAGGAGGCAGCTGACTAATGGTGATTTTTTACCAGCTGTCTTAGCTTTCAGGCTAACTTATTGAGCACCGAATATCCGACATTTGCTTATCAGTAGCTTGGTACTCGTGTTTCTTCGCTATCTTCTGTGTCGGTACACACAAACATAACTACATATACACACACACATGCGTACATATATGCATGCACCCATACATAGACGCATATATGCTGCTTAACAAGCAAACAGTCTGGCTCGAATGAGCGCTTTTGACGGTTTGTAACACCACTCGTCTAAAGCTAAAAGCCTATCGAACATCTTGTACTTCCTTCATCAATGAAATAACGATATGAATCGTTTTCAAGAAGAAGGCTGCGACCGACTACGGGCTACCAAGTGGGGAGGTTGACCGATGGTTGGAGGAATCAAGTCACCGATTTCCATGTTAGGAAACGAGGACCGCAGCACAAATACCGCAAGCTTTGTGGTCTAGTAAAAACCAAACAGATTCATTTGAAGGCCGAAACAAAAAACTTGGACCTTTAGGTTTACAGTACTGGCCGTCACTACATGTACTGTCAATCAACAGTCTCTCGTCCCAATACTTTAGTCATGAAAATACCCCCTATGGTTCAGGTTGGATAGGTCACTGTAAAAAGTGTGATATTTTTCAAATGGTTGTAAAATGTACAACATCTATTCGCCACTAGTTTCCAACCATGTAACCATACTTCCAGTCTTACAGGAACCTTAAAATCCATCCATGTCAATCCTCATTTTTCGTGGAATTTCGGATAATTCAACCACAATTTTCGAGACCTTGTAACTTTTTGCCTGGCCATTTTAAAAAGTCAAAGTTGATATTCTTCCAAGATATGCAGTACTTTTATAATTCTCTAACCAACTCTGACCTGTATTACCCCTACCCACGACCTTGTGCTTGGCCGCATATGCAACACACTCGTTACAGATAATTTTCAGTCAGTCAGGCAAGAATGTTTATCACTTTGCCAATTCAACAACAGAATATCGTTAATGCTTTGAACGTTTGTTGTTGGGTCACAGATGGATTCGGATTAATCTGTAGAAGTTGAGAAATGAGCCTCTTTGCAATTGACTGGATCTGTCCACAAATTTCGACCAAGTTTCTGAAATAGTAGACCCCTAATGTATAAGGGGCAAGAGGAACGTAAACTGATTACTGGTGGCGTACATGCAGACATTTGCAGTCCCTTCACGGTACTTTTAAAACCGCCACAATGTATGAATCATGCGATCTACTTGTCTGTGATTTTCTCAATCGAAAAGCAAATCGACCTAATATCATTCTACTCGTCACTCTTCAGCCATAGCAACGGTGCTTCTACATAACTTTTCAATGAGTTCATTTTACTTTTAAGCCTTTCCTACCCGTTGTAGGACTTCCCATAATTTTCTTGTTTTACACAGTATTCCGTTTCTTTTGCCACTTGGGTTTTCGTTTGATCATGTAAACTTGGACGACGTTTGCCTACCAAACACCACGGTCATGATGTACGTCCGTCTTCCGAAGCCTGTCTATTTTGATTTCATAGCAGTCTGGAACGTTTCTTTTGCTGACCCCAGACTATCATTTCGTTTGACGTGTGTGTGTTCGTGCATCGATCAACGTGTATACATATAGTGCTTGCAACCTCTGAACTAAGTGAATAGAACCGGTTTCTAGTCCCCCTTCGAGTATTGTGCTGCTTGATGTGAGTCAAAGATTCTGTATCCATCACTAGGATTTTTTGCTAGATGAAATGCTCCAACAAGCAGACGTTTGCACTCGAACCTAATAAATGTTATTTGATATAAGGTTTACCAGATCTCCGATAGTAGATTCATACTTCACAACACCACTAAAATCAACCCCGTTCAAGTCATATCGAAGGTTTTCACGAGCATTCCAATTACCCATTTCCGAATGTGAATGTCCTAACTTTTGCGAACAACAAAAGGTCGTTTCAAATGCTAGACATTTTTTTAAAAAATGACGAATTAAAAAAACAAATCGAACATGAAAGCATTTAGACCGCGAGGAAATTCGAACCCCAGCACGAATACAACCCGCAAGATTTAACGTTTACCCTAACAGCTGAATTACTAGATCACACGGAATCGTAGCCTGATATTTCACCCTAGGATTATTGATTGTCTTCGCAAATTTTGTCAGCATGTCATCCACTTTTAACAATTTTACGGTCAGAACAGGATTTCTCATTTTATCAATCAAAATACACGGGCTATTATTTCGGAGACATGGTCAGTTACCAGGCCGTACTCAAAGATCCTCAAGTGAAGTGCCCCCAACATGTCCCAGTGCGGCTTTGTACCTCAGTTCGTGCAACGCCCATACTACACGTTCGTGGATGTTAAGTGCGCCAAATGCAACGCTGTTGCGTACTTGGATTATATACGTACGTTAAATTTTCTGAAGTCACGTCTTTGAGTATGATTTTGTTGCAACACGATTACCGCATACTGTTCACTTTCGTCGGCTCCTATTTCTCAAATTTCTCATTCGATTAAAACAACAGAGCTAGTGATCTGACTGTTTACATAGAATAACCTCATAAAAAATAATACTTTGGTAGTCTAAAGTAATACAAAGCGTGGATATCATTTTCCGGTTGCCATTTTGACTGACCATCGTGTGTACTCCTGAGGTATACACGTAGAACCTCATCATTAATACCCATTCAATAGGAGGGTTAATAAGAAATACAGAAAGTGCGGGGGTTAAATGTCGACCACTGGAAAAGATGAGTCAACCATAAAAGTGACCTAATTTGTACAAATAAAATTGTTTTTAATGAAAAAAGTGTGGACGAATTCGGACTTTGGACTCGAAGTATACAGTCCACTTGTGAATCAACTTGTCGATTGCACTTCGTCTGTCATATCCATTCGTACTTCAGAAAAGGAGCTGGTTAGTTGTGTCTTAAAAGTATTCCATTTTTGAAGCGTTGCTTTCTCTGTTCGGATCCGGTCAATATAGCAAAACATGCATGCGTTTCCTGGTACCACTGCGTGTCCATGGATTACGTGTTTTGACATGTTCGGTACTCGTGTAAATTAAGGGGAAGAAATTTCGGTGTTTCATGCATAACCCGAAAACAACAGCCGAGCTTGGAATCCCGTTCATATCCCTCCCTTTGGAGTTATTATGGTTGAAAGAAAAAGTTTTTAATTTTGTGCAAAGTCGTTTAACGCTTCGTCATTCGCATATTCCCGTAGGAGAGCATACATCGGCCGCATGAGCAGGCTGTTTTCTGAACTCATCCGTTAGTAGTATCTCGCATGGTTCAGCATTGGAAGAATTAAGTCGTTGTTAAGGCATCGTGTTCTGAGCATAAAAGAATCTGCTGCGATCCATCCCCACAGTGCTCTACTGTGGGCGCTCAAAAACAATTTGCGTTTGCCCTTCAACTGCCATGGCCCACCTACCCCCCGTTCCATTGCAAATCCTAGGCCACAATACAGTTAACACAACAAATTCATATGTATAGATATATATATATATATTTATATCGCATGACTCGTTTGGAAGGTTCCACATCAAAATCCGAAGTGAAGGCCTTGAGAGCTTCGTGTAGCTACCTCATTTTCGATGGGAGCCAATTAGTGTGAGTAAAGATTCGTAAGCACAGAAAAGTTGGTGACGAATACAGACGTTGCATTAAGTGATGTTACAATTCCAGGAGTGTCTTAATACTAGGCGGGATAGACGAACTTTTGTGACGGTCATCAGACAATCGTTCCTCTCGAATCCGCATTCCAGTAGGATTTGGGTTGATAATGACGGTGATCATGCTATCTAAGAGGAAATGGGCTGACTGGGCAATCATTCCATGGCTTCCTAGAGATGATGTAAGCGTTGATAACCGCATGATGCGTACATTCATCATATTGAAATGAGTAAGCAAACCCCACCTGATAATAATAATAGTAATAATAATAATAATTTTCCACTTTTGTCTGTTATGCAGTGTAGGTAAAATATTTCTGGAAACCAGTTAGAGCCCGAATGAACAGCGACTGTCGATAGAATCATTCCAAACCACGATATTGATATTCGAATTTCATGACATTTTCTGCCCGACTACCGTCGGTTGGCGTTTCTGTACGGAAGAAAATTAGGGCAAATCAAGTAACCCAGTCGGGTTTTCTTTCCATTTCTTTTGTCATTCAAAAGTTCTGCGCACATGCCGAGCAGACAGTTTTCCGTCTACTCTTTCCAAACGGACGGTCCTCTTGTAAAACTCTCGGCAATTAGTTTTTTTTTACATCCTGAGTGGATCAAGGAAAGTGTACAGTTGGACATGCTTCTTCTAATTCTGGTACAGTCCAAACGGGTTTAGTTAAGACGTGCAATTGTTCAGATGTGGGGAGAGCAATGTAGCACCCTGCACCATGACACAACTCATACACTCACGTAACGCATTCTGCCTTCGCTCTTTCCAGTTTCACAAGAATGCTTAAGTACCCGGGAAACCATTGACAATCGTGAAAAATGCTATCTTTGTGTTGTCGACAATGGGAAAAGCCAAATACCAAAATGAGCGCATTTGTTTCTCTCGAGGGAATTTGTCCGAACGTGATGAGCAGAGAAACAAGCCAGCGGACAGACCGAATATCCAGTCAATTCCCTGTTTCCACCCTAATTTGGTCTGTGCGTTACGGCGTTTTTTGTTCTCGTTCTCTCTCCCACGAAAATTTGTGTGCTGTGTCGATTTTTCTAAAATGATGTTGGTAGAAACAAGAAAAGAACTAAAGGACTCTGATCGATATTTGAAGAAAATTTCATTTTCTCCCCACGGCCGATTTAACCCTCCCCCCTCCTGCTCCTATGGCCAGAGTTTCGAAGACATACTTATGTTTTTGGTAATAATAGGTAATATATATATATAGATAGATAAATAGATAATAACTATCTAATAGATTTGAGGCGACAGTCATACCAGCCACGTTGTATTTAGTGTTTTTCTTTAATTTCCTGATAATTATACCAAGCAGTTCGCAACCGTGATTTCCCTAACGGGAAAAGACGGGAGTTACGACGAATGTGCATGCACGTGTGTGTTTGTGAATCTTCAAGCCGAAGCTGATTTTATCTCAGCTGCGCTGTGTTCAAATTTTGGGAACTACTGATCAGATTATTCGTTAAACATCCCCAAGAACTATTTTCCATTTCTGAAGTCTTTTTTGATGATCTTGGATTCTAATTCAACTTTCGTTGTTTAAAACCACTAGGCAATCTCATTGATCTCGTAATCTGTTTCTTGTGTTTTCTCAAACTCCAGCAAACAAACATATCGATTTTTCCAGCCTTGTGAATGAGTAGATTAATTTAGGGTGTTATTTGTTTTGTACAGTCAAATGCTTAATACTTGTCTGTAAAATCCTTTCGACAACATGGTAAAAAAGGTTTTTTGCGCATAATCCCTGACGGTGATTAGGTGAAATTTGAACCGTCACTGGCGGGGATATCGTAAGACCAAGGTCCTTCATTGTTCGTCGTTGTGCCGTTAGATGACAATTTCCGTTTGTTCTTCTCTTTCCCATTCTTGGCTCGTTGAAATCTTGTATGGGGCTATGTCAAGACAAGTTATATAGCTAAGCAGGACCGTTCCTCTCACTTGTACGATAGACGTTAGAGGTAGATTTGTTTCGACGTTTCGTTCACTCTATTACACCCCTATTCAGCCTATTTGTTAGTCACGTGAAAAATAGTCGAAGTCCACCCACAACACTCAGAATTATCACCTGATTCTCAAATAAGAATCTGGTCCTAATGGTTGCGAAATTCGACGCACCGTCAACCGGCATATTTTGACTTCCTTCCTGCCAGTTCCCCTGAAACAAAGAGTTGCCAACACATGCACACACACACACACACACATATGCTGGTCAAGTTTTTGACGGGATTGCTTGCCTTGAATAAGTACAAACGGTTTGAACATATTCCTGTCCAGGTGACATAATTTTAAAACAAATCGAGGATTTCTCCGATTGACTTAACCACCAAAGCGTATTAAAGCCAGTGGATGGTTTTAACTCCGACTGTTGGCTTTCCTAACACTGTATTCACTGAACTCAACCAGCAGATAGCATATGTTTCATCACCAATCACAGTAACATTTACGGTCCGATTTGATCTCAACTGTTGATGTACCGTTCACTATTTAAACACCGGGATTCTCGATCATAGATTTCCAAAAATAAGTTTCCGGAGGTCCCGTCTTTCATTTTTTGATCTGGATAACTTATAGGGAGCACAATCAAAAATTTGACTCATCTTAAGAAAACCGAAACATACGACTATTAAAATGACCGCTTCCGAATGCCTCAGCACTTCCTTACATTTCTACAATTCTTAATATGCCATGGACAAAAAAATCTCAAAGAAAACAATTCGACAGATCAGGAAGACTCTTTAGAACAAGAGCGTTAGCATATACCGGGGACATAACTATGAATTCGCATGTCAACCATGTGACTCCTGATATGCTCGCACCTAAGGATATCATTGGCCCTGTTATCCTGTGACTTCGCTCTCTCTATCTGCAAGCTGGATTTACACTGCCACTGGCTTGAGCTACCACAAACCAGTGTTTCACCCATTTCACAGATAGTCCGTGTGATTTTCCTGTACACTAATTCGGGTTTTTGAAACCTTCAAATTAAGCGATCACGAGAAGGAGCATGTCGTTGCAAAAGCTTTGCGCGATTTTCAGCACCCGCGTGCTTCGTTCCTCGAGTTCAGTGTTGGCAAGTCGTTCGAGAGCGCATATGTTTTTAACCGGATAGCAGGCATTTGGTACCATGTAAACTTATCATTTCCATGGAATTGCCAGAGTGGTGCATCTCATTTTTTATTATGATACGGATCATATCAATACAAATGGCTGGATCCTACTCCGGTAATGATACAAAAACCACATTTTTCATCAGTTATTTTTATTCCCTGCCTCTTACCTCACGTTCCACGGTTTCCCGGAGTTGACGCACAGGATGCGGCAGTGACAGATCAACAAGTCTCGGCATGCATTGGGGTCAATAAGTTTTGAGGAAAAAATGTTACTTGTCCAAACATCATTCTTACCAGGTATGGCAACATAAACTGACTATTTGAAGTACTGCTTAGTATCAATTGTGAAAATGCTAGGTTGAATGTTGTGTTTCCGTTCGCTCTATCTGTGCCAATGGATACCGGGTAATCTGAAATCAAATGTGCCCATCAGGACTCTGATCATAGCATATAATGAGGACAAATAAAATCGTTTCAGTCTTCTCAACGCACTGACTTTTGCTGACCTTTACAAGGTGATTCTGGACCATCCGTTCTGTTGAACAGAGACAAAACGGGCATCTTGAATAAGGCTGCTGGTTAATACCCATCTCCAATGGTCCAGATTAACTTTCCACTTTTTAGAATACTATTATATTGTTCAGCAGTAGACCTTTTCACTCGTTGCGTCAAATTTTCGGCCTTCCCTTCACACCGATGGTGATAATGCGACTGTTTGCTTTGCTACATGCGCCTAACGGGAGGATAATTACAGCACGAGTTAGCTCGAAGTATTTCGACAAACTAGTTAGAATGGAAGTGACAGACCCCATATATAATGAATCTTGTAAATAAAAAATCTCAACAATGCATAAACCTACATGCAGTTTTGCACATGCAGCCCCTGTCTGGAATTATGGGTCGCTGAAGCAAAAAAACAAACGATCACTCTTATACTCCCTTCAAGCGAACTCGATTTTTAAGAGTATGACCATGATCAATTCGCGGTCATCATTAGCCAATGGTTGGTCTCGGCTCAAGATTTTAGGCCAAGGTGCAGTCACTGCTTGTTAGTTCGTTTGTCTATTCAATTTTCGTTCCTTTAGGTCGGTAAATCCCAATGAAAAATATGAGTAATTGCAATCATTTGGTTTTCTGACTCGATATACGAGCATCCGGCACCTTGGATACCGACAGGATAGTGTGCGCATTACAAAGTGATAATGATCTCAGCGAGTCCCAAATTTGCCACATCCGCTTTAGTTATTCATTGATTTGCTCACCCGATTCAAATGTCCAAATTAGTATTCTTATTTACGAGTTACCGAGGATGGAAGTTCCTGTTTTTCTTTCTATCCAATAGAAATTAATTTGAACTGAGTTTATTGGTCTAACTTGAAGACGAATAAAATTCTTGCTGTCCATAATTATCCACTTTATTAAGGTTGTACATGCTCCTCTTTAAACCAATAAGTTGTTCTAAGTAGAAACTTTCCGGATTCTTAAACAATGTCCTATATTGGTAAGTTTTGCAGCCAGATATTGGGGAAATGTAATGAGCTGCATTCCGTTTATTGATGCTACGTCGATGAAAGCGCAGGGGTTTGTCGTTTGAGGCCTCTTGTTCATACCGCATCCGTTTTTATACGTCAAATATTTCCGCCGTTGCCAATACGGATTCATATTTCAACCGGAATACTTTGCTGAAATCTGTATTCCTACGCAAATAGAAGTAAACAGTGGTCGGCATTCATCTTGGCGCTTGGTTCTTTCATGCCTTTCTTCTTCGACAAACAAAGTTATGCCTACCCGTTGCCGTTGGTTACATCCATTCAAACAATGTACGCAAGCTCAACAAACAGTGATGTTACTGCCTATCAATTAGTTAATTACTGGCGTCATTTTTTTCACTTCCAATGTAATTTACAAAATTTTGGGAACTTTCTTTAAATAAGTATCGTTTTAGTGGTTGAAGAACCGTCAACATTAGTTAGGGATCTCAAATTTCACGAAAAAGAACTGGAAATGATAGACAGTAGATGAAATCATGTCCTTGGAGCAATTTTCGAAATTGAACTGTGAACGTTTAATTTTCGAACAAAACACTAATTAACCCTCATTAGATACGATACGACCGCATATATCCTGTAGATCACCATACTGATTTGCTTTTGTCAATGTGGTTGTCGACACGTTTCCTTAGTGGGCTTTGATTCACATTGGGGCTTTCCGGTTCGAGACATTTCAGGCCGAGAAAGCAAACACTTCGAAAATTGTTGTCTCAGTGTACGATACAATGTTGTGTGTATACTAAGTAACTTAAAAGATGCCCAAATTTCCGGTTTTGCTTTTTCTTCTCTCTCTCAATTTCCGATACATGACGCATCGATTTTTCGATAAACTCTTTGAGTCGTTCGGTCGATTTCCGTACTTCGTCTAACTTTTATTGTTTGGTCTTTCAAGTGCCTTCTTTGCATTCAACTATAATTAGATGATCGTTTGTTTCCAGCCATTAACGCCACGTTTGTTTTTCTTTCTTTCTGATTCATTATCCAAACTATTTCTGAACTGAACGATTGTCAGAAAGTTTAAGTTTGTACCCCTGTTTGACTTTAAACATTCTAACTGTTGGCGTTCATACCATGTCCGGTCTTGTTGACTATGACATAATTGACAGCACACTCTAACCCTCGTTCGTCTCCAAAGCATCCAATCTTAATGTTCACCTAAATCGTGGATGAAAACAGAACTTAGTGAGATCATCAAGAATATTTTGAATCCATAAACTAAAAAAAATGATGTACATTTGAATTAAGTTTAACGACAAATTCAGAATAACCGATAAACGATGGTTGTTCTACCCGTAAATGTTCTTGATGATGCAAAGTGTGACGAATAGTGGTTGACCAAGTTGTACCCAAATGTTCACTTCTTTGGTTATCGTTTGGTAATGGGTTTGCAAAAGAAGTCAACTTACTTTGTTTTTTGTTCATTGAAATCTCGCTCGGGAATCACAGACCACTCCACAAAAACTCAATTAATAGTTTTCATGCAGTAACATCACTCCGTACGAGACGAACAGCAAACCGTAGACAAATACGACTGGATAAGACCCGACTATTTTAAAATGCAAAAAGAAATAGCGACTTCTGTTTTGGGTTCAACTAGTTAATCGTCAATCGACCCTATATCCGGTTTCTACTAATTCATGTGAGTAAAATCAAGTCAGGCAGACACAAAAGTTCGTTTATTAGTCAAAATCAAACAGCTTACTTTGGTCTCCCATGAGCTATACATTCACTGGTCGACTCTGTTGGCTAGTTTAGACCATCGGCTTAATTATCGATCAATGTAATCGGCGCGATGTTATCGGGTAACGGGTTAACGCCATGACGTTCTAGCACCCATAGATAAACAAGCCACGGAGTTAATGTTACCCTCAGACAATGAGGAATTCGCCAACCCGGATGTTCACGTAGCTGAATTGATTTTCTTGATCACTCTTTCACCTCGTGGTCGAATCCCAAAAGTAGGCATGGTGAAAGTATACTGCTAACAGTGTCATCTAGCTGGAATCCAAAGGTTTTGCAATACCTGCGTTTATCCCCGATTGTTAACCTACAATTGCACCTCTGCGGTAAATCATTTCACTCACAAGTTTTGTGGTACAGACAACATACACGGATAATACAAATCTCTTGATTAATATCCCGGTTTTGAACAATAATGAATATGATTGACTAGTGGCAACAACTTCTGTTGTCAAAGAGCAGATACTACTATTATGATCGAGTAGTTTATATTGAACTCTAAGCCCCGTTCTTTACTTAATTCGAACTTGAAAACTACTCGATAAGTCATTTTTGCCTTACTATTGACACTGGTATTATCATTACTGCTAATATTATACTGCGGTTTTATGGTCACAAAATTCGCTTCAAGAGCACCGCCGGACCTTAAAACTTAGTGACTTTATTTGACCATGCAGCTGAAAGGATTTCTAAATTGCACCAAAGGGGAAATGTTTGCAACAGATCACATTTTCCAGTGGCTGACTTCCAATGTTGTAACTATTTCCTATTAGAAGATTAATGATCTACTTCTACTTAAACTTGCATTTGTTTTAACACGCATCAACGTATTTACGTTGTTGATTGATTCAACAATGACTGTCTTAATCCGGTATCCGTTTGCCTGTCTTGACAATAGGGTTTCATTTGTAATAGGGTGGTGAGTTCGCGTTACCACTGTTGAATTGCTTCGTATAATACACTGCATCCAGGATGTTGTTTAAAAAGTTTGTACAGCCTGATACGGTTATGATTAGATGAAATATGTGCAACCCCATAGCCACGTGCCCTGATCTCATTTTTCACTGATCGGCCAGTCCCGGCAACATCATCCTCTGCGACTGACAAATGCGGTACGAGAGTGGACTGTGATGAATGACCGCATGCAATGAGGCGCGAATTCCTTCGTCCATTCACCCGCTACCAGGTAACTAGATGGAGACGAGAAAACAGTTCAGGAAACGGTAAAAAGCAGACAACAAAATGGACACAGAATTGCCAAACAGAATTATAACCAGGTTATTCTATGAGGTAAATAGAATATTCGGGGCACATGTGTACAATGAAAATTACGTTTGCCGCTTCAAGGTTTGCCGTAAATCAAAAATGACGGAAAGAACCTAGTTCAATGAACTTGGTGTATATACAATAGACGCGGACCGGAGGATGGTATAGTAAAAGTCACTGGCCTAATATATTTGTGTAAGTAGTCGATCAGTTTGACTGGTGATAAAACGTCCGGTGTCTGAGCACCAAAATCGAGGAGTAGAACTTCGTGAGAAATGTTAGTTTCATTAGACCATTAGTACGCATGTTTTCAGTTATTGAAGAACCTTACGTCAAGCTTTGTGTAGCATACTGATATCGACCTGTGGCGCAATACCCTTTAACCAAGAAGTTTCTTGTAGAATGTTAGGTGACCATCAACTTTGGTTGTCTTCAGGCAGAACCGGTTAGCAATAGTCAATAAAACTGATCAATCGCCCTGAAATTTCTCATTCTGCTAAGTGCAAAATAGACCTCTTTGCTTTCCAGTTCATGACGCCGGTTAAAGTATTTGAATCGGCCTTTTTGGTGCATTCGATTTGCAAGGATAGAGCGAATTCTGGAACTGAACTTTTGGCACTAATCCAGTCGAGTGAAGAAAATGAGAGACCCCTCATTCCTCTTTGGTGCACTTTGATTTACCAGCAACCTTCGTCCTTTGTTTCCTTTTTTACTAAGAAACCAGTGTGCATCAATTTGAGGAAGGGGGCCGTGATGAACAGGAGACTGTCAAGTGGAGAAGCTGACCGGCGGTGAGGGGATTCGAATGCGTGACCTTCAGGTTGAAACACCACAATGTTGACTACAAATCAAACATATTAATGAATGAAATAAACTATATCATGTTTATGTGTTCAGTAAGTGATTGCACAAAGTTTAACTCATTCTCTGGCGTACATCGCTCATCGGATGTTTGAGCGCACTGGGTTCCCGTAAGAAGAGAGAACCACAGACACTTTAGCGTTTGAGATTGGAACTTAGCCATATCAGACTTGATAATTGAAAAACTATTTATGTCTCTTTATCTACCTCTTATTGGTGCCTCCCAGCAGATTTTGGCGATAGACAAGAATTAGTTTCACGGGTCGAGTTTTTGCGCTGATTCCAAACACCAGTTGCCAACGAAAGAATTGTTTTCTATAATATGATTCTCTACTCAATGAAATCGGATTTCTGTATAATTGGAAATGACAATAGTTGGGAAATGTCTCATGTAGCTACTTCGAAAATGTGGGGACGGCGAAAATGAGTAAAACAGTTTTCGCCCGGAAGCAGTCTAGCAAAGTACTGTGCTGGTTTTCTTGCGCTAAAGAGATACGTCTGAATGCAGTTATGTTATAGGCCGTGTGGGCTGCTAAGCATGAGTTATTTTACTGCGAGGACAAGAGTCAAGCTTTAAGTGGTCGACGGCGGAGACTTTTGCATCCGTCAGTGCCCGAAATCCAACTGTTCTCGACGGATTTGTAGATCGTGATAACCACCTGAGAAAGCGAAAACAATTACGATTGAATATCCTGCTTAACTTGCTTGTACTAATAGAACCTGACTTCATCTATGTCCTCCCATGTCTCAGCCAAACGGAACGTGGCTTTCTGGTGCAGTTTATTAACTGCCTCGTTGTTCTGCCTGCGTAGGCTACACCACTTTGTATCTGAAGTGGTAAGCCATCTTAGATGAACTGAAGAAAGTTAGTGCTTCTTTCATTTTGGCGCCGAAGTTCTGATGGTTTGAAGAACAGTCACCTAAATTTTGCAGCTGTGCAAGTTGTCTTCCATGCAACTTTGTTGACTCTGTTGACGCCCTCTGTTGTAATATTATCCGTCGAAGGGGAGTTTTATAAAAATAATCTCATTTGATTTATTCCTGTTGATTTGGTTCTTTTGACTTAGTTTCTCTCGACGCACTTCCGGAGATAGCCGTTTCATTCAGCATTTCCTGTCGGACTTCTGGAGTCCTTGTATATCCAAATAACTTTTCAAAGAAATTCGTGTGCTGACCATTCCATCTCGAGTTCTTATAAATTCTTAACTGTAAGACAAGAAACGGCGCAGTATTCGCACTACCCTTTTAATACTGAGTGTGCATGTCAAAACAGCAGCATCAAATCTTCATGCAGTATCGTCACAATCGATTTACACATTAATTACTTAAGATTTGTCGTCTATCTATGGATTTTGATGACTAAAATGAACGACCGTTCTTCGCAGAATCGAGGTTTCGACTGTTTGTCGCACAAACGTTTGCGAGAATCGGACATCGGAATTAGTCCACACGACCCCTATCTCGCTCTGGATCAAAAATTAAATCGTGAAAGAAGTTTACTTTGTCTGGAACTCGTTGTCAGATCATCAAAAGCGACTTTTCGTAGTTCTCCTCTAAAATTGTTCGAAGTAATCAAACGGTCAGTGTTATGACATTTGAACGCGATTAACCCCAGATTTCATTCCAACCGCAGTTAGTCATGTGCTCTTTTGGAACCATTTTTTCACCTCCGTCCATTTTACTGAACTACAGTGTTAACTCGGCAAAATAGACGAAAAGATGTATGATTATAAGGAAGCAATAAAGGCATTTTAATTTCTTGTCATCCAGTATGCCTAATGTTATCATGCTTTGAGAGAAAACAGTATGATTTACGGTCCGATAGATTATGAACAAGAGTGATTCCGGTAGATCGAAGATACTGCGCATGGTCTTCTTACGGGTTCACTTTCACGTTAGTCACGTCAACCATTGCGCGGTTTGCCCTCGTCCAGATGGGAAAACCGTTATCACTCGGAATAGAACGGTAAATGCACCGTTCTGATTTTGCTTATAACAGAACGTGCAATTAGCTGATAACTGTCTCACGGTGACTGAATCGGACCTAATTTTACACCCCATCAACTAACGGATTTTCCGTTGGTTCTAAATCAACTCGATGTGAGGTCTTGAATCGAATGCCAAAATCAGTACCTGCAACCAAGATCAAATGTACCGACAAGTCACATCAGATTTGGTTAGTTAGTACTCTATCACGTAACCGACATCTGGGGCTTCTAGCGTTAGTTACCATCAGTATGAGTGTGTATTCCCATGTTTGGCTGCATAAACAATCGTTGCTCTCTACTGTATAGAACAACAAGTATACAGTGCAAATCAGCTATTACTTAAAGTCAGCATTCAGTGGTTCAGATTGTTCATAGATTTAGATAGCGATTCTTCCCATGCTATTTATCACATGCTTACTTCAAAATGATTTAAACCCGCGACGAAAACGTTCCACCCGCTACCAGATTAGACCGAGCTGAACGGATGTTCATAGCGAATTTCCGATTTGATACAAAGTATGTCATCCATGAGAACAATTTTTATAGGGAAATCAAGTTATGAATACAAAAGTTTGCAGTAACAGGTAATTTATTGCGAATTTCCGAACCATTCGTCCTGCAATTTCAACGTCCAACTTTCAAATGGAAATCATGGAAGCACGGTGCAGCTGTTTCATCCTTGTTAGGAATTATCACCAGTGCAAGTCTATCGATCCGGAACTAAGACACAAACCCAGGACGAACGATTGTCAGTCGAACCCCTTGGCCATTAAGCTAGCCGGGCTAGGGATTCTCCGCGGCTCAGTGAGCATTATTATTACATGATATTAGCGCCCAGAAGTCTTCGATTTTCTTTGTTAAATGAGTTTACTCTCCTGGTGTACTTCCTGCAAACTGGACTTTATAAACCCCCCGTGACTTTCTCGATCCGCTCTAGGTGGGTTTCAAAATTCTTCGTTGATCCCCAACCGTTTGACCAGAGGCGATGGTATTCAACGACGGCATCTCACAAAATGTGTTATGTGGTAACGTTCAGACACTTAATACAGAGTGCTTCGGAAGATAACTACGGATAAGGAATCTCTAGCTTGCTGTTTCGATAGTTGCAAAAAGTGATGTTTTCACTGTTCGAGATGTTGGATTCAACGAGACCCTGTTCGGTCATTTCGATGTCTAGGTTCAAAATGCTCCATTAGAAGTGGAGATGACTTCGCCTAAACACTGACGGCGTAAACACAAATAGGGATAAATCATGTTCGACTGGAACAACAAATTCAAATATTGAGACTGTGCGACAATTTCACTAAGACTTCACAGGACTCATCCCTGCTCCCTGGAGAGTTAAGAGCTACTTGCGATCAGAAGCCCCCACTGAACCTTCTTTATCAGTTTTACCTTACCTTGCGAAGTTACCCAGCCACTCAGAGCAAACCATTTCTTAGTGTTAGACTCTGATTGGCTGCTTAGTTACTGTTATTGCGTGAACAAATGAATTTTTATCTCTCATAGTGTATAAAATCATTGACTGGGTGTTTATGCTCAGCCGAATTTCTTATCATGTTGCCAACTGTAATTTCCGTGATCCGGGGCAGAATTTCATCGAAATATTATGACTAATTTAATTAATAACCAGCTCCTAATGAACTGATCGATTCCCCAAATAGCCAAACAGTCCAGTGATCATTTGGGAGTAAAATCGATAACAGAAAACTTTGATTTTTGATCAAACTTCTCTAAAGCACTTTGATAGGGTTGAATCCGGTTTATAGGAATGATACTGTGCAATTTTCTTTATTTGTTACCTAAGAATTCTTAGAAAAGGTTGAACCTATTCAAAAGCGACTTAATTGTGTATGCAATTGCAGGAGATTCGAGCACAAAATCTTGGAATCCGTGCTTTCCGACCATCATCAGCAATATGGGTTTCCAAAGGCAACAGCATGAAATTTCCGCAACTTGATTTTCCCCCAACCGATCCTCTCTAATTGTTCACCCACTGGTGACATGTAAACGGGAGTCACTAATCGGTGTTTTGGTGGTAACCGATATGTTTGCAACTGACAGACCAAATTGCAAGGTTTTCATCTAGAAGAACTTGACGTAAGATTTTCTTTTTGGCATGCGTTTCTGCTGTCAAAATATTGCGATCTGTTTTGGAGGACATGATTTCACTATACCAATTACGAATGCATGCCAAAGCTTTGAAAGCCGTGAATAAATGTTCACCACGAAGCTGGCATCTGGTGTGAAGCGATCATTTCACTGTTGCATACGTCGAACTGAATAACACAGACGATTATTTCTAACAGTTGGCAGTTGGTATTTTTTTTCTCACCATGAATGTTTTGTATTAGCTGACTTCGTATGCAGTCAGTGGCCATTTCTGACCTAGGAATACAACAACCAATAGTGAAAGGCAAATGGGTTTGCTTACACCAAACGTCAGTACAGTAAGACTTCCACTTTGTTTAAAGGTGAATTAGTCAACCTTCCATCCTTTACCAATACCAATATTCATCGGCAAAACACTGGCCCGCTAAGAATTAGTGATGCTCATGCCAGCATGTCATATTTAGAATGTTCCACGAAACTATTCAGCAAGCAGTGTCTAAGTTTGAATCGAAATTATGAAACTATAAATTCATTGGACATCTGTTTCGCTCTCGTTAGAGACCATGAACAACACAAATCCACCTTTTTCGAACCGAAGCACGAATCCGGGCCGAATGATTTCGACTGGAACGTTGAGATGACGTTCAAAGCCGTTGGTATGCTTAGGCTCTCTACCAAGAATTCCTGTAACGTAGCAATCAGTGTTTGTGCATTCGTTGTTTGTAGTCCTGCCACCCATTAACTTTTGGGTGTTGCTTTATGCAAATAAAAGTACGTTCGGAGCCTACTCGAATATCTTAACGGCTAAAACATTTCTTCTGGGTTAGTGTCCTAGTTCGGCCTCGGTGTATTTGCACTGCTGGTCATTCCTAATGGGCTTTACGACTTTTGGCGATCAGTCACAAAGTCATGCTGCGAACTACCTCAGACAGTCTGATCAAACTAGAACTTTCAAAAACCAATAAAGCAGACATATTCCGCGCCTCCGAAAAGCCCGTGGAAGACCCCACTCCAGTGATCACTTTTAGAGTTCCAGATCCAACCTCGACCTCTCACTTCAATTTAGGCTTTCCAGTTTATCTGGTCTCAAGTGTTGGGGGTCACGCTAGTATCTCAAATTGATTCCAGTCAACAGTTGTTTTTTGTGTGTTTCGGGTGAATGGCTCTCCGGACGTATTTCGTCAGCAGTCGACCAAAATGTTATTTCCTTTCACGTTATTCAAGTTAGCCCCCACGGACTACAGTTGTTCTGAAACGAAAGACGGATTGCATATTGATGATGATGATGATGATGATGATGATGATGATGATGATGATGATGATGATGATGATGATGATGATGATGATGATGATGATGATGATGATGATGATGATT
>LUCM01008745.1:26898-47724 GCA_008360955.1 Fasciolopsis buskii | reverse complement strand
CAGCGACATCTTGTGGAAGTTACATCGATCTTCAGATCAGATTTATCCAACATGTTTTTCGAACGACTGATCTAAAACGGTTTTGCATAAGAACCGGAAGTCATCTGTAAGATACACGCAATCGTCCTATCCTAATCGGGTTAACCTATTCAGTCTTCAAAGGGTCTCCTCTCACATCTGGTGGGAATGAGAACACGGTTAAAATCAAGCGAGTTCAGGTGTATTTGGGATCCAATTGCAAATGTTCGTACATGCAATTTTACCTCAACTGATGTGAATGAATGCCGGCCGTAAGGTCATGCGTGTACTCTCGTCAAAGGCCAATTCAAAGAACATCAAGGAAAGTTGCTTCCGGTAACATGAAGTTATGGGACTAACAGGAATTTATGCAACCAATTCCCTGCTTTCAGCAAACCCGATTCATTCAGCGCATGGGAACTCGCGAAGTTAATTCCAATTATATCTGCCTATTGGAATTTGTGGGACACTTTATCGAATGGATTAGGAAACGGACTGTACAGTGATTGCTATTTTGTCGCATGGACTTTAAACAGTTGAACATCAGAAGTTATAATGCGGACAGGGCAGTGTTAAAGAACGAGTACAGTATCCGTATTCGGCTGCCCCTGATTCTTTCATTAACTGTTTTCACTTATCTACCTATTTGCTTTGTTCAATGATGAAGTGACAACGAACATGATTTTCAGGAGCGATGTCGCGGCCAACAGAACGCCAATCCGAACAAGCTTTTAGAGATCAACTTATTTCGGAGATAGATAGATAGATAGATAGATAGATAGATAGATAGATAGATAGATAGATAGATAGATAGATAGTGAAGTGAATAGTGTGGGTTAATGTTTTCCAGTTCGCTACTTTGTTTGTTTAAACGGTCCGATTTCGGTATCCCCAGGTTTTGACGTCACCCAGATCCTACTGTACCGCAGATTATAACCGGTTCTGTCAACATACAAGCTTTTTGAAACTGAATCCAACAATATTCTCCCGACCGACATATTCTGTTCTTCTGGTTGTATGTTCATCCATGGGTTAATTTGTCACCTTTTCCGCTGAATAACAGTGACTGTACACTAATCGGATGACTAAAGGGCTACTCACAGATCACCAAGAGTATATCCTACTCATGTGGATTTTCGTCTGCAGTCGTGTTTTACGAGAGATTTCTGTTCAACAAAGAATAAAAAGATTTCTCAAGTATGCAGATTGAGCGACCTACGAATAATGCCGACAAATCGATGCGCCAAATATTGTTGTTTTTTAAATGTGAATGTTATAACGTTAATCACACAGTGTTGTTCTTGCTGAACTGGAACACTTGCCAAAGGGTCGTGTTATTACAAGCATAATGTTCATAACAAAAATATTTTACATAAATTTATCTGAGAAAGTTTTATCCCCCTGTTTCGCGTTTCAAAGCACCCATAATTTTGCATGTCTTAATGTCAAATTCCAGGTTTTTCCTTTCAGTAGTACGTTTTCCATATGGATGGATGAACAAACGTTTTCACTATAATCTCATTTGAATCATTAGGAGCGTGAATCGATGATAAGTCCATTTAAAAATCACAGTGTGATTTACTGGAGGATTTTCGTCAGTCAGGAAAGGGGCTCAGGGCCAGAAAATTTTGTTTTTTCTTCTCAGTAATATATTTCACATAAGGGTGGATGAAAAATTTCCCCAGAAGCACAGATGTTTAGTGAGAATTCTCAACGTCCTCCTGTTCAGCGCTTTTGCCTCATCCCGCATTCCATCTTCGCCAGTGGCTTGAGTGTCGTTTCGTCCTTGACCCATCAAGATGGCAAATGTGATATACAGGGAGTCCATTGTTGCGGAAGGTGATAACTGGATATTCATGACTCGGCTGGTGAGCAGAAATTTACCCTCCAATGGCCTCGACCAAAGGTGTAGTCTGGTTTTTCCTTCAAGGGTCCAATTAAAACCAAGCCCGGGAACTTCGTCTCACGTCTTGATATCCTAGACCCTGGGCCGGATCCGAGAGAGTGGAATACCTAAGCCTGTGTAAGCCATTATGCCTGCGGGCGGACGGAGTCTGTATCTACTGGACCTACGTGAATGGGGCACAGGTGTCATTAGTCAAGGACCCAGAGCAGCTAGTTTTTATGACTTTCTATCCCCGAAATAAGTGGACGTTTGCTTGAGGATCAAAGTATTATGCTTTTATCGCATCACGTATGACAAGCACCTGCCGCACGTTGCCTGAACCAAGCCCATCTTTCAAAAAAACGATAGTCTATCCTATTGATTAATTCTAGTGCTTGAGTTTCATACTCATCGTGAAATCACATTTTTCATCGCCTGCAGATCACCACGCTGGACTCTAACAAAAATTTGCCATACGAAATTTGGGTTCACATATTCGCTTTCAACTGGGCCAGTTTGCGATTTATTCGTACCCATTTGCAATCGTTCTATTGGGTACAAACTATTACGATGAACCTGGAAACGCAAACTAAAGTTCACTTAGTCAAATTAGCCTACTCCCCTTTCGCTAACATGTGACTATACTAAAGTGTATTTAATTTCATTCCGATCCAAGTCAGTAAAAATTCGATGGAACCAATTAGCCTCGAGGAAAGGTATGACTATTTAATGGCCATCGGTTTCCGTACGCCAGCAGTTCAGATGAATCAGGCGAAAACATGTCGACCATGTTTGGTTTGAAGTCCGAAGCAATTTCTGCAAGACGACACTGAATAGTGGTAAGCAGATGATGCTACCATGTGAAGCGATGTCCAGCTCAGAAATTATGCGATAAGTATAAGAGTTACATCGAACGAATAACACGTTGTACGAATGTGACCAGAAACTGTGCACTGCATTGAGTAACTGAGTGACCGAGATAAGTAACCGCGGGATGACTGGCGATGGGAATACCTGAAAAATCACTTCCGAACCACTAGGAGCGTGCAGAGGTGGTGAACAGCTTCTGTCAATTAATTAGGAAAATCCCTCAGAAAGTAGCATTAGCAGTAATATTAGTCGTAGCAATAGCATTATTGGCAATAGTAGTAGCACTGACAGTAGAAGTAGTAGTAGTGGTAGTAGTGATAGCAATATCATATAAAAGTGGAAGAATCTAGTTTTCCGGGGATCACGTTTATGGGCATTTGTCTTATTATCCCCAAGGGTATCAGCGTGTACTTCTGAGGAGTGAGCTGAGATTCCGTTAACAAAATCATCGTTAAAAAGGAATGATTGAACAGAAGAAATATGGTATATGTATATTAAACAAAGGTGTCATATGCTTATCGGAGAATTCGGGGTTGAGCAAAAGTTGTATACAGGCATGAACTCGAAATCCACCAAATTCGAAGACTTTGTGTATTTCATTCAATTCTCAACACTTTTATTCAATCCACATGTTTCCAAAGTATTTGTATATCATGACCAGGAAAAATCGATTCATTACACCCTCTTGCTGATATCGGTGACGATAGACAGAAGATTCCGTCTCCCAACTGCTTTCTGATATGACACGAAAATTTGCACTTACCTTCTTCCGTTGCACATTCAAACTCGCAATCTTTCACACCGTTTTATGACTCTTAAGTTGACATTTTTATGTCCAAGTTTCATGAATTATCTATCCTTCTTTAAGCACCAAGCAATCCTAGTGTCACTTCTATTTTGGGGGAAATCCTCACGCCATCCGTTTTTTTGGGGGAAAAAATCCCGTTAATGTGTTCTGTCGCATACGGTTCCTGTTGTCCCCGTCTCGAACGTTTGTGCACGTCAAAATTCAGCAGAGCATCTCCTCGGAACAGAATCAACAGCAGTAGCAACCCTAATTTATGGAACCTCACGCGGCTAACATCACCCCTAATTGAATGATGATATAATTCAATTACACTAGTCTTTTCCACCCCGAATGCATATTATCAGGCTATTGCAGCCGACTGAGGATGGGAGAAGGCGGAAGGTAAGATGCGAGTGATAATTAGCCCCGTTTCCCCATCCCACCCTATCCGACCGCATTCCCCGACTAGGCGTATGCCAAATTCGCGATTTTCGGAAATGAAAGTGTCAACGGTAAGTAGACCGATGCGAATGAAATTGAGGTGAGGAAACCATGGTAAGAATAGAAAGTCAAATATTTCGTTGGCTGCAAATTTACGCACGCGCAAGGAACTCAAGCCAACAGTCAACGCGCAAGGAATTGTTTGCCGAAGCTAGAATAAACATGGATGCGTGATCAGGTTCCATATGAATTATCACAGCGTGTGTATAGGTGCGCACGTGTGTGCGCATCTGCGTGTGTGTGTGTGTGTGTGTGTGCATTTCGTGTTTACTGTTGGGACTCCGTTCGGCCAATATGCACGTGTGCGTGCGTGGTGAACTACAATCAAATTCGACGGGGCCATTGTGGACAAAACGTCCTGAAGAAAATGGTGGAGCCATGTTTGCTTCACGGATGTCGGAAACTATACGGAATCTTATAAATCAATTCCTAACTCGTCTCCCCAGTTTATGATTATCAATTGCCATCTAAATTGTGCTTTCGTATCCGAACAAACATCCGTAAACTTTTACGTGCAAACCAGTGTGCGTGCGATCCACGAAGGCCGCCTACGTGTGTACGCGTGTGTTTGTATATGCTTGAGCAGGGACTGGTATAAGTTCAATAGAAACGAATAATCTCAAAGATTTGTTCGCTTTCACAAAAGTAAACTGTGAAAAAGAAACGATATTCAATTCATTTTTATTGTACACATAGCTGAACTATTTTTCATCGTACGTAATGCAATCAAACTTATGAATCACCTCAGTTGAGCTTGGTTGGGACGATAGACACTACGACTGACCTCATTAGCTGGCATAGACCGACTGAATGTCTGTAATCCGGAAGCCACAAACAGAATGTTTTGAGCTGGGATTCGCAACCGCGAACGAACCGAACTGGGTGAGTTAGATTTAAACTCTAGTTCACGTAGAAATTTATAAATGATATCGGTTTTTAACAGAGGCACCGAAAAGTCCCTTGATATGTTTCGGTCACTAATTCATTCACCATAGAAAAATATTTTTAACGCACGGGTCTTTAAGGATGATTTTCATTCTTTGTCGTGAACCGAGCACAAGGTTCGTGTAACGGGCAAGACACCAGGTTTCCGGGGCCTACAACCCATGACCCGGGAAAATGGTGCCCTATATGTTGTGTGTAGTCAATTACTCAATCACCCTACCGGTTGACTTCATAACTGCTGGCGTTAAAATTCGGCTCACAGATCGATTCATATTCCCGTCCATACTATACATGAGCTCCTAGGTTATCAAAGGATCAGATGCGGCAAAGGGTCGAATGACAACTACTTGCCGTCTACACCAACCCTTAATTCAAACCAGAGCTAAAGTTCGCTGCTGAGTTTCAAGGTTAAAAGCGACTAATCCACCTTCTTACCTGACCCATCAAGTTGGAAACATTCGAAGCAAAGGGGTATTATGGTGGATCTTAAGGTTTTTCTTCTCTCGTGCGTGAGACGAAAGTGCATTTGGGATGAGACACAGCCACCTTGAGCCCATTAGCAGGTTAATGGAGACGTTACAAGCAGGATAACACGGTCAATAATTTTCACCATTTGGAAGAATCACCTCATTCGCAGCGTTACCTTTTCGGTAGAAATTCGACTGGGCGGGCCTAGCTTAGGTGCATAGATTCGGGACTAAAATGGCCCTGAGGCATTATAATTTGCAGTGGTGAAAAATCCGAAGAACTTATTTTCCTTCCTGGATTCGAATTCGATTCAGTTCGGGTGAAAATCTAACGACTGTGATAAGCTCTCTTGGGCAGTTCGTCCGCAGAATGAATGTTTTCATTATCAGTGTCTGTATGTCAGTCTATTTCTCTTCATTCCATCCCGTTTTGCTACGAAATTGGGCGCAAACATGGTCAATATTTTTCCCTATCGGAAAGTACCCGTGACAAAGTATGGGTAGCAAACGAAACAATTGATAGCTCGCCGAAATCTGTCAGAATAACGGCACGTGAGTCGCGCTAGGTGAACATGCGTTCCCGAATTCAACCAATATTCTTTCGGTGCTTCGTTGCTGTCATTGTCATCGTTATCGTTGTTGGTGGTAATGGTACTGAGTAAGTTTAATTATGTCTTTAGTTGGACAAAAATTTGATCAGACCGTAGATGACCGACAATGAGATGCCATCATCATCATCATTCGTTTCGCATAGCATTTAGTGGACAGCGTTTTTCTTTGCAAATGGCATTTCTACTCACGGTGTTCTACTTGTCAACCAATCGGCGATGAGCGCTCTGCTTGAGATATTTTCATACACTATTGTCAACTGCATTTACACAATGGGATCCACGCGAAGTTATGAACACAGGCTTTATTCCTTATCCCGCGTACAAATTGGTCTATGTTCCAGAACACTATGGACAATGGATTAGGTTAGAGTTAATCGCAGACGGCTTCTAGCGAAATCTTTAAAAAAAAATTAGACGGTTACAATAGCCGTTAGAATATCAGTGGACGATGGGAAACATAAATACCTGTTATGTTTCATATCCTGTTTGCTAAATATCCCATCTGCGACTGAATGATACTCTGACTCTAACAGGCTTCAGTTTTGAATTTCGAATATTGGTGGCATAGTATGTATGATACGTCCATGTGAGCTAATTCATTACAACCTGACATGAGCAAGACATAGTTAAAAAGAAAGCCAGTGTTTCCTGAGCTCATTCTCATCATTCCCGATTCGAGTGGGGAGGGGGCAATCTATTCCACGTGTTCATTGCTCTCTGAAAGTGAGAGGAAACCAATAGAAAGCCCTTGGACTATTCCGATCTGGATGTGAGTAACTTATTCCAGCAACGGCAACGACCACTTAGCGGAAAGACAGATTGAATCTTCGATTTCAACTTGCCTAGAATAATTACCTGATTCGAACGGGAACTATCTTGATTCTTCACTGTTTAACCGTACGTAAAATGATAATTTTTCGCCATCATTCATAACAGACGTCGTGAACACAGTTTATTAAACTGTAGGTAATGTGCTGCACAGTTTCCATTGTGCTCACTATCATAGCCGTAAAACGGATTGTTGTTAATCTTCGATATTTCACCCATGAACGTACTAAGGAAGGGTGTAAAGCTATGATTACCTACCGCAACATCGAACGTTTGACGGCTAACGGTTAAGGAATACAATATTATTTTCAAATAGGTCTAAGCCAATTCGTCTCTAAAACACCTTGAACGTTTTTTCCACTCCGGGTTGCTTAGATTTGTAAACAAATCCTGTCAAGAATTCCTATCCAGTATTTGTTTATCAGCTACCTATATGGTTTTAGCATGGATACAAATCTGAATAAAAACCGCTACATCTTCAGTAATGTGTAGGTAAATTTCGACGCCTACCTTTTACAGTATGAGAATTCAGACATTATCAAATATCACCGATTTTTTCATGTCAATCGTCCATGGGTTTCTTAATTCTTATTCTATTAATCAACTGTAATTTTGTTTCTTTCCAAACAAGTCCTCAAAAAACCTTACGGTGCCTAGCAGCCTCCTTATTGGGCACACTTCATCCTTTCAAGCAACTTTGGAATGATCTGGTCATATTCATCCTCATTCCGCAGAAAATAGCATGGTCTTACTCTTCTGTTGGTATCAGACAACCGCAAGAAATGTGCAGTCATCACCGTTAACCGTGAACTGTAAAAACTGCCGCCCGGAAGAGTTTACTAGCGGAGACAGGTAAGCAAATGCCACGAATACATGGCATGACCAATCCCAGACTAAATAGTGCTAAACAGCCAATCAGCTTTTCAAAAAGTCGAACAGCTGATTGCCTTAGCATGCCTGTCGTTCCGGATGAATCTGTCAGGAATCAGTTGGGCAAATCACGATAGACAGCATAGTACAATTTGAGATGAATTACCTACACAGCCTTCATATAATGATAACGACAGTCTGTCCCTAATGCCCATTCATTCACTCCATCTAAATGTCCGCAACTGTTTGATGAATGAACTTACACGAAATACTCTCTTGTATTCGAACTGGTGAAAACCATCATCGAGAAGGGCAAGAAAAATTGCAATGACATTTCCTTTCACATTTACTTTTTCATATGATTGAATCGTATGTTATCGATATCTGAACAGTTTATTCGTGTTTGTCAGTAGATTTGAAATAAGTCTAAATACATTGTCAGTAAAAAAATTTCCATACACAAGTAAATTTAAACTCAAATAGGAGAGTTGTTCTCGTGTAATGCAATTATCTAACCAAGTGGCTATTTGTCATTCAATGACCTTGCCTGCAATGGATGTGAAGTTGATCGGCAGGTAGTTAATAGCTGTGAATTTCAAGTCTCCTCCTTTTCTGAAAAGCGTCAGAATCACAGTGCTTCTTCATTTCCCGAGTAAACTATATAAACAGAAGGCCTAATGGAAAGCCAACCGGGTGACGGAGTCATTACACCAACTAGATAAACGAAAAACAGCAAATGAACTCCATTCGGGCAAAGAAATTCAACTGCATTTATGGGCCCCTGTTGTTTCTACCTCGGTGAATACCTATAATGCCCAAATAAGCGTTCACTGCCGAGGACAGGCCCGAATTGTACACTGGTGCGTAAGGCCTGGCCAAAATATCGGCTTTATCGTTGGTTTCCACAATCAAGGATAGGCCATCAATAAAAGCTGGAAGGGGTTGTTGTTGTTGTAGGGGCACGCTGAAGACAAACAAACAATTTGATGAACGAGAAGAAATGAGAGAGAGAGGTTCCCTTGAAACTGTTGCTTTGATTCTTCACATTAGTGGCCCAACCGGTTCGGAGTATCCTGATAACATTTAGTTATTTTGGGTGTTGTAGAAAGCCCGTCAAGCTTAGAAAACTTCTGATTTCTCTAGCAAATTGAGTTCCTGTATAAAGACGTGACCTGGTAAGGAGAGAATGGGCACAACTGGAGACCGCCTGTACATGTTACTGTCTAAACAGCAAAAAGGTCGGAAATAACCCGCAGAGTAACAGACAATTCTTCACCAGGCTATTCGAGAGATATTCTGTTGAATGTGAATGAATAATCACTGAGTTACGAAACTGTGTGATCACTGATTCGACAGATCTTTCGATAGCCCATCTTGCTACTCTTTTGAACTCCTGGGAGATTAGAACCCGTAAAAATCTAAGGACTGCTGATCCATGTATTAAATCGCCTCAGTCGTTTTTAGACGGATGATAATTCGCATAACACTTGGGAATCCATTTGGGAATCGACCGAGGCTAAGCAACAAACACCATCGTCTCAGTAATACCCGAAAAAACGGCCGAACTCACAAGCTCATTGCTTGACATCTGGACCTTTTTTATGGAGTACACAGGTATGAATTCAATGAAGACGAGTGTGCGTGTGTGTAGCATGTGACTAAACATGCTTAGGACATCAGGATTAGGTGGGAAGCGTAAAATTGTAAATGATTTCAATAAGCCGTTAATGCGCAACACGTTCAGTGCTAATGGTAATTTAGAATTTTTTCAAAGTTGATTTTCTTCTCGTTCATGATTAGCTTCCGGATGTGGACTCAAGGACGGAAAACAATTCAGGCAAGGTCAAAGCCCGATTGACCAGTAGGAAGCCCTAGAAGAAGCGAGCAGTATTTCCTTCCGGACTGTTACGAATCTTAGGCTTTGCTTGTCTATTTTACCAGAACTGGAAGTAGAGCCCGGTGCAAACGATTAAAAGTGAAACAATAACTCCTCGGGTGTTCCTGGACGGTTCTCAATGATTTATAGAGTTCGCAAAGTCATGCGCTACTCATTATTCTTTAAAGTTTCCACCTGAAAGCTCATCTGCTGACCACTATTCTCTTTCTAGTGTGCAACGTCACTTCATTAATAAAGAGTCAAAAATCATGGAGAACGACAGATATAAGAGAAAAACAACCAACCTTAAGTGATAGAACAACTATACTCAAGAGACATCAGGTTTGGTCAAGCCAGTTCAGAGTTTTGTACTTTGTTTTACCCTTAGCAACGCATTAAGTATCTTGATTACTCGAAGATTCTTTCTGATTGAACGACTGGCTATCAAATTTTTGACGATCTATCTTCGTTTTTGTTCTTACACTTTTCCTGACAGAAGTTTGTAATCTGGTCTTGTGCCGGTCTCTTGTGCGCTGTGTTGCACACAAAATAACATTTTAAGTCAATCAAGGGTCATAGTAGAGTTAGTTTCCCAATTGAGTTCAACCTTGTTATTGCATCATTCAACCTATCAGCTTTACTGAACATCTTTGATAACCTCATAATAACGCCGGTTATACGTTTGGAAGCCCCTGAAATGAACACTGTTCTCGGTGCAGTTTGTTCACCTAGTGAGCATGGAATTGGACAATCGTTGGCGCTGTTCTCTCTGGAATGTAATCGGAATACACTTGTTCTAGCCAGATGGGATCAGTCAGTCGGCAAAAACACTTAAAAGCGCGGTAGAAAAACTCGAGATGGGTCAAATCCATACCGACGGATAAACATCGCAGTATGGTACATTCAAAGAGTATTGTTTATCTGATCAGTGGCGGCAATCTAGAAGCCGATGTTACATAACGCGGTGTTAAATGTGATGCAGTAGATATCTTTTTTGGAATAGAATACTGAAAAAGTTGTGTAACTAAGGGCTTGAGAATAGCTCAAGCTTTGTTGGACGTGGATTGAAGTCCGCCGGCCATATCGTGTGATGCTGAAGTCTAACGACCGCTGAAACTCAAAATAAATGGCCTATTTGGTATCCAGTTTCATTCACAATCATTCGTTCTGAGTTGATGTCCCAATTGGGAGGTGACTGATATGCATTACTATCGGTTTCCATCACTCTTCTCTAATCCCCTAAAAAACAGTTTACATGCATCGATCTAGCATGCTGTGACTAAGAACACGTCGACAAAGTGCGGCCTGAGTTCCAGGTAAGTTGAGGTGCCGAAATTTCTCAAGTCACTGAAGTCAGCAGAAACTCAAGCTATTGAAATTACCTTAATTTTTGTATTGTACTGTGTTGTATAGACTTTTGTGTGCAATAAATAATGTCGCATTTCAATCAAAAAATGTAAGGATAAATATAAAATAGGAAAAAATTTGCACCCATCACCTTGTAAAATTGTGAAGAAAACTCCTCGAGTAATAATCGTGGCACATTATGATAGGTTGCTCAGGAATTCGGCTGAAACACGGTCACGGTTTGTCATAATGCGTGCTAAATATGGGACAGTAGAGATTTAACGGATTTTAATTCTACAGGGTATGGATCGAAAAGCGGATCGTGTAGAAATATGAGAGCGACACTTTGAACGATCTTTGTGCAGAGGACGTGTGGGATCAGAAAGAATTTTGTGAGTAAATTTCTCACATACTGATAAGTGTGGATCACATAGATTTAGGGACAATTCAGTTAGTGGTATGAGGGGCACACGGCTAATAATTGATAACAGCTGGCCAACGATTTTAAAGTCTTCTTTCAAGTAAACCTGAATCTATAGGTGGAGAACAGTAAAAAATTTGGAAAGACACATTGGTATACAAGTCGGGAGATGGTGCTTTGTTTCACCTTGTAGTGCCGAAGCTTCCTGATTTGAAATGACAACCGTCGGAGACTCTTTGCACAAGTAGAAATGTGAGTAGTCCACTTCAGACTTTCATCAATAGTAACTCCTAGATATTTCACAGAATCAACCCTGGTACGTGTCTGTGAGTTGATTGAAGACGTTTCGGATAGATAGTCCAACCGAGAGAGAAAGAGACAACAGACATTCGAAACATTTAGATGTGTTGAGACTTAGGGCTTGAGAGTGGGCAATATCATCAGCACACTTAAACAGATGACGAGGTGCACTAGTTGGGAAGTCACTGATGTAAGTAGAGAAGAGATAAGGTGAAAAAACAACACCCTGCAGAACGACTGAAGTTTTACCGTCCATTCGTGTGCATGGAATAATCTAATGTTTCCAATCTGCGAATTAGAAGAGACCGTGGGACAGAATCGAATGCTGAAGAATAGTCCAAGAAGGCGCAACGCACAGATTTCGCTGATGCGCTTAAGGACTTACAAATGTGGTGGATGAGGGAGGCGACAGTGTCGAAAAATGGGCCTGTTAGATTTATAAGCAAACTGAAATGGGTCGTCAGGAGGATATATGGAAGAACGCAAGCGCTGACGTATAGCACGCTCCGTCAGTTTAAGATCAGAAGACGTTAAGGCCATGTGTTATGTGAAAAGTTTCGGAGGCGAACTCGGATCTGATTTGTTCGCCCGAAGGAATGAAAAGCTGACCTAGAATATTTATTGGGTCTTAACAGAGGCACAGAATGATTACTGCCTGAAATCGGAGCACGCAGTTTCAGGGCAACTAAATCGAAGTGTTTGGTAATAACTCTATCTAAAATGGAACCACCTCTGGTGGGAAAAACGCATAGGCCAGTCAAACGGAAAACAATCGATGCCAGGGTAGAAGCATGATTGAAATCGTTTAAAATGATATGCAGATTATTCTCACGAAGAGGAACAAGAAATACTAGGGAGGAGTAGAAAAAGGCGATATATTATTTTACAGGCTAAAAGGGATAATATATAAGTTTGTTATGATTGTACTGGTATGGCGAGAAAACCTAGGATGACACTGTGTCACGAGACAGTCAGTTCGGTTTGGTGAATACGGACTTGCCAGACCAGAAGGAGTTGATGTATTTTGACACACCGCATCTAGTCTTCTTGTCCGAAATTCTGTCCCGCTGATAAAGTCTGAAGCTTTCTATCGACACGGGCGGATCAGCAATATCCGGGTTCAGCCAATTTTCTTGTTTGCAAAGGACGAAAGTGTAAACATGGATCGATGATTGAAGTGCAAGGGACAGATCCGACATTTTCGTAAACAGAGAGCGGGTGTTGGTACTCAACAATGGCGGAATGGAAATCTTGGCCGGGAGAGTGCATTTAAGAGCTGCCTGTCAGCCAGCATGCTTGCTTCTTTTAGAAAGATGAGAAAATCGTTGAGGTGCAGTAATGTGTGATCCCAGTCCATCTTGAGAAGCGATGCGGTTTTTAAACAACAGTAATTCCGAGTGACTGTAGCGGCGAACGGAGACCATAATCGAACCAAATATCCGACAACAAAACAACGAAATAGGATGACACAGATTTGTAAAGCCGCCAGTCAAAGGACGCGCCTGGTATTTGTCAAATACCTAACACAGCACAGCAAACTGCAGGGTCTGCCTACCCGTAGCAGATTATGTGAGCAAATGTGGCAATAGGTGGCCATTTGATTGGGAGTCAACAGAAAATGCCTAACTCATGGATAGGATTAATAAGTGAAGAATCCAAGAGGAAACCCCATCTCGTCTGAATTAGATAGTTTTTTGAGGAAATTCTAGAATGAATATTGATGGATGCCCTAATGACCTTGGATGTGATTAAAAACAGGATATCTGGAACAGTATCATTGCAATGGTGTCACCCTCGGTTGACATGTTGATGGCAGTTTAATCTCTAGCTAATCCGGATGTCTGATACCTGGTTGGTCCCAGTAGTGACATCAGCGAAGGAATGTACTTAGCAAACTTAACCTATTTCGAGAATGAAAACTGTTTCTTTTTTGGATGGAAAAACTAAAGTTTAATCTTTCCCATCTGAGAACTAGCGAAAGATACCATTTAGGTGAGCCAACTGCTCTGAGGGTCATTAATTCGCCTGGGATTTTCTACAGTCGAGAGATACTAAAAGGGAACATCCAAAGTCCTGGTGAGACTGGAATGACGGACTTCTGTCAGGATTATAAACAACAACGCTTCATGTCAATGAAAATAAAGAGACGAATTTCTTGCAACACCGTCACCACGGAGCCGAACTGCTTTGACTAGATCCGAACTCAGCAATGACGGACAATAGGTGGAGTGCGCCGAAGTCAAAAACTAGGAATACCAAGGGACTCGGGAAACAGCAACGTGGCAGGTGTCTCCCGATCTCAAACTGATCAAGATGGAGTAGCGAATAACGATATTTCGAATGAAGATGGCCACATCAAGCGAAAAAATCTTGGTAAAATTGAGTGGCTTTGAATTTACTAGTCTTATCAAGCCAGATTAGTTCATTTTGTTGAGCTCGGGGGGAAATATCGATGGGATTCGATGGTGATGCAGTTGGTCATACGTTATCATACTGTTATTGCTGGTTTCGCATTAGAATAGGATTGCATGAGACGAGATTGTAAAACATTCCTGTTAGAAGAAAAACTAGAATGTAGATTTGCGATCAAAATAGTCATACATTTCAAGTCTATGCAGCATGTCACATTTTCAATCGAAAATGCGCTGGTTGCAGCAAACTGGTTGCCTGTGTATCCAGCGAACGGTTTGCCGAAGATACAACACCAGTCAGTTTTGTACGAGCTTCCGATGGGATGGTACAATATCGCACAGTTTTCTGGAAGTATGTCAACTTCGTTCGGATTTACGTTCAAATTCGGAATTGGGTGATTACTTTACTCATATGAAAGATATAGAAAGTCTCCTTATACGCGTAAGTCGTAGGTCAGCGCACGTAAATCTTTCCACACTAGAGACCACCAGAGTGATTGCGTTCATTCCAGATGGCTTACATGCCATAGCGATGAAATGAATGAAACGTGACCGGGTAGTGAGAAGTTGGAGGATAGGTGCTTGCATGTCGAATGATGAAACGAGGTTGTGCCAATTTTGGAGAACCACAGCCGTTTCTTATCTCTTCCACAACACTTGTGATTGCGCATCTGTGAGGACCAATTCCACCCTTATCAAGCACGATGTTAGATAATGAGACAAGAATTTTTCCTCCTAAAACGTAGAAGCCCCTTCTGAATAGATTATCTGCCTAGGAATAAAACCTTTGTCTTAATGTATTTGAACCTTTTCGAGATGGCATTTTCCCGGCAAATGGTTTTGATCTACGTTGTTCTCATTTGAACATATACATCTGATATTTAATTGGGATGTGAAAATGTATACATATTTGCGCTGCCATCATAATGCCTAGAACTTTTCAGTCAGTTTCCCTTAGCTAGCCTATACCTTTTCCATTCGTGAAATTCTATATGCGAATGTTTGACTGTATGGATGGGATTAATGATACACGTATCACTGTGTGGTAGGATTTTCGAAGTTGTCAAGTCTGGAGACAAATGACGCATTGAAATCGCTTGATCACCAGTCGTACCCAGCCTTTCTCATCTCAGACCTGTATTTCATTCAGTGGGATCAAACTATGTTGCCGTGACAGAGCTGTACTTGACAAACAATGAACGACATCGGCTTGGCCAAGAGGAAGGCGAGATAAATGCCGACGCAATGAAGCGTCAAAGTGTTCACGAACATAAAGGATCAGCTCGCTTTTGGGTAGCACATCGGGAATTGAACGATGTCCATGATTTTATCATTCTTCGAAAACACTTCCTTCCCATTATATAGGAACGGGCGAATTATACTTGCTCTTGCGAATAAAGGTGAGCACTGCGAAAGCTCGGAGAACGAGTTCACATGATTGCATTATCATAGAGAGCATTCCTCGGACAATAACATCGCGTATTCACATGTGTTTCCATCAGCAATGCATTTATGATTGAGAATGTAGGGTATGAAACTTGCTCAAAAAGTTAACAGAAATCAGTGAAAGGTTAATTTGAGACTGAAGTGTGAGAACATTTGCTTGGTGACTATTCATGCGTTCAGGCCGAAAGTCAAACCAGTGGTTGAAACTCGATCAAGTATCGATCAGATAAGGGAATTCCGGTCACCATTAGAGGTTGCAAAATCACTCAACATCTGCCTTCTCCACAAGCCGACATAGTTTGGAGCCAGTTCCTGGTCAATTGTTGCCGAACGATCTAGAAAAACCTCAAAGAATTATTCATTTTTCACTGTTACTTTCGGTTTAAAACAATTTGTCTCCCAGCGAATATGGAATTCATATATACAATCTAATTCATCTAACTAATGCGACGGACTACAGCAGGATAGTATCGGTTGCAGCCACAATAAACTCCAGAACTCAGTTTGATTTTATTGTCCTGATATCAACCTCACTCTTCCACCGCGATTCTCAGACGTTCATTTTATGTCACCCAATTTCGCTGTGATAACCTGCGCGCGCTTGACTGTCTTGAAATGAGCTATCTCAGCTTGTCAGTCGGCCTGATCGTTAACGGCGAGAAGTTAGACCCAATCGAGGCCAGCAACTGTTCCAAGATCTGGCCGATCTAATTTTATGGCCATGCTATGAGGCATCACACTGACATCAAACAGTGAAGGTTCACAAAAGTGCCCTGGTGCGTATGTACACCATGGCACCAATCAAAGCCACATTTCACTGGGCTAATGAGATAGTAATTTCACTTAGGTTGTACTTTCTGATTTCTCTCACTATATGGCCTTATTAATGTATCCTACGTCAGACTGACTGTGGCATAAGACGGAAATAGTGTTGGGGAAAGTTTGCACCTTTTTCAAGCATTTCCTCGAGCCTGAATCTTGCGATTCCCAACAGATGATTTTGACAAACTCCTTTGTGCGTTAAACCAGGTGAGTAGGCTTTTCATGGTATAGACGATTCACAGGTTTGTGGCAAGTGCCACAAATGCGCCCTGGCATTGATAACTCACCTAACGTACCGGTGGGAACACTGACACTCCGTTTGCGATAAGATGCGCTGGGCATTTTGTAACCAGTGGGGATGCCTCCAGCAGCGAGCTTACTAGGTACCTTCCATCTTTTATCTTTTACATTTTTTATTAATAAAATGAAAATGTACGTCAATTTTCAGGAAGGGGCCGTGATTGGCAGAGGACTACCAAATGGGGAAGTTGACCGGTGGTGGGAGGATTAGAACCCGCGAACTTCATGTCCAGACGCCACGATCTTATCCGCCTGTAATTTTACTCAGGTTTATTTATCCCTACTGTTCTTACTCATCGTACGCATGAATGTAAGGAAGCTTAGCACCCATTGACAATAAGCATGTATGTGTCTTAATGCAAATGATCAAGCCGTTAAGAATCCACCGAGGACTCCTGGACAAATCATGGACAGTTAATACTTGCCGGGAAGAATATATAAAACGAGCCACAAAGAAATCAAACTTTAGTGGCCGCGAACTGACCAGTTTAGTCATTGAAAACACAAACTGCAGGAATATTTTATGCAAGTATAGATCAATTCCATCCGTACAAAAGAAAGCATCACAATTCCTACGTGTTTATCATACGTGCACCTGGAAAAAACATAAACGGGTAAAGTCTGCCCAATCAGCAGTGATCGATCAGCTGCAGTTTAAATTAAAATGTATAATAAAGCAACAAGGATTTTGGAGCCATATAGTAGCTTTAGGAAATTCCATTCTGAAAACCATTTCGCACATGGTTCAAGCTGAAACAGAAGAATGGAAAAAGCGACAAAAATGCACGAAAGCAAGAATATTCAGAGCAAAATCTCTTTGAGGGCACACAGTCACTCGTTCGAGACAGTTGAGCGAAAATTACAATTTCACCGAACGACAGTCGACACATCTAAATGCCCTCTTCAAATATTGACTGATAACCAAAACTGACTTCAAACATTCCAACACTTTGATAACTATACTTCGACGAAAACAAATTCACAAAATCTCATTACCAAAACTTAGTCAGACGTCATTTGGTTAGCAGCCCATCACCGAATGGCTCATCACCCCTGTCCAAATGGCATATTCATATTGCCAGAATCCGCATCAGTAATCCACCGACCTACACGAACAGGGTGTTCAGTGTCACAATCACGAGATCGATTGGTGGCCTGTCTGAGAATGACAGTTCTACGAATCGGAAGTGCTTCAAGAGTAAACAAATCGATGAGACCGAGGACATCCAATAATGATCAACCAATGTATTAAACGAAATGTTTATTTCTTGTTAATTAATGTTGTTTGGTAATAGGTTGATCGTTTTCCTACACGGTGCTGATGAATTAGAATAACCGTTTAATATCATCCCCTGGACATCTACTGGATAACTTTTATAATTTCTTATGCAAGAATTGCTGAAATAGCATATCCGTGTGGGATCATGCGGACGTTTCGGCCGCATAGAGTGTGTGGATGCGAAATAATCTAGTGGAATGCGATCCGGGTAACTTAGAGTTTATCAAATCAGATTTCGCATAATTCTGTTTTTCAGAAGGAATGGTTGGTCAATCACTGGCGGATATGCATCGCACCTGTTAGCTACTATTAATGAGAAAATTGGGCAAACATGCGTTTCCATCGTCGCAGAGAAAATAAATTTTATCTTACAGAAATTTACTTCAAAGGATCCAAACTTGACAGGGAAAATGAACTTCCATTTTCTAGGTTGTCAGTCAGCGGCATTGTGTCTTATTCAATGATTGTCATAAGCATTACGAAAGTTCATAAATCCATTTCTATAAGTTAATCTTTACATAATGGAGCTTAGTACAGCTTATTGCCGGTCGAATGCGTCCATCAGTTGAACTCCGCACTATTCCTTAACGAAATCATTCTCGATATTGATAGCCGGAATTTGGACAAAGTTAACGGTTTAGGCTGGCGTCTCGGCCTAGATTTTGCGGCCATTATCGCCATTTAGTTCGTTGTGTCCACTGTTGTATTTCTGTTTTGGAATGTGAAGCATGCTCCTCATGGCAGAAGAGTTTTACTTGTACTTTTAGCCACCTTCTTTTCAAGTCAAGTTGTAGATAGGAAACTTGTCGATTAAATTTACAATTAATTGAAGCCATACTACATTCTTCACCTCGTTTGATTTGAATTTTATTACTCCTCCGTAAAGGTTGCAAGCAGCAACAAAATAATGAAAATTTGGAAGTGTCTTTTTATGGAGTCAGCGTTTCCTTTCATACCCGAGGTGCTTGTGACTCAGTATACATGTAAATATATATATGTACTAACAGCCATTATCCAAAATTTCCCAATCTTGTCTTTTGCTTTTCATCACGTGACAGAACAGTCACATAACAGTTGCTACGCAGATATTTTATTTTCCTAATTGCATGTTTGTTATAAATAGTCAATTAAACAAAAATAACCTCTTCTGATTACACGGTGAGTGCAACACAGATCAATAGGTACATATTCAAATTACTGATTGTCTCAACTACCCTTGAGCAAATTTCCAAACAATTTTCTTCAGCAAAGAATGTGTAAAATCAAACAATTCATTTCATTTGTATGAATAAAAACCATCTCCCAAAAAAATGGATAGGCGTATGAGAGAAAACTTCCGTGAAAATGCGCGAAAAAAAGAAACTGAAACAGAACCAAGCAAAAACCGTGAACCTGTCAACTGAATCTATTGAAATCTAGAAAAAAAGATAGTGTGAAATTCGTTTTTTTCCTTTGTAGAAGTCCAAATACGAAATTGGTTGCTTGCAAAAGCAAATAAATTTGTCCCGGGGAGAAAAATTATTTTGCAGATCGAGAGAATGTGTGTGCAAAATAAAAATTCAACTGGTGAATGGCAGGAAAATGCCTCCACCCACCCCGTCCCGATTCCGTAATGTTGATCGTCCTGAGAGGAACAATTCAAACAAGACTGAAAAGTGCGCATGAAAAATCAAACGTTTTTAATCGCTTAAAATTTTACCCGGCGGTTCCTTCGTTTCTGTTCTAATTGAAAATAAGAAAGAATAGAATTGGTCGATGAAAAGCAGTGTGTTTCCGTTATTCGGGCTCGTGAAAAAATGTGGAGGAAATGTGTTGTCAAACACAAGTCAATTTCGTGAAGAGCCGTCTGTCAGAAACAATAATACCATGGTGAATTCTTTGTAGTTTTTTGGTTGCAAAGACAGAAAAAACACTACTCACTGGTAATGTGTCATTTAGATGTCCGTTTTTTAATTATCTCCACTGACCAGGTAAGTCAAACAAAAGTGTGCCATAATGTCTCTTTAAGTCTTATGAAAGTATCGATAGAAACTGGACAAGTTATGACGGTCGGTTGAGCCCAATGTTGCTTAGCTCGGTTGATGAACGATTTAGGTTGCAAAATGAACGCTTAGATGAGCAAACAGAAATTCAAGAAAACGGATATTTGATCAATTTTAGTATAGCCAATTTCGACCAATGGCCGATCGACCATTACTTCTGAAAAACAGAATTATGCGAAATCTGATTTGATAAACTCTAAGTTACCCGGATCGCATTCCACTAGATTATTTCGCATCCACACACTCTATGCGGCCGAAACGTCCGCATGATCCCACACGGATATGCTATTTCAGCAATTCTTGCATAAGAAATTATAAAAGTTATCCAGTAGATGTCCAGGGGATGATATTAAACGGTTATTCTAATTCATCAGCACCGTGTAGGAAAACGATCAACCTATTACCAAACAACATTAATTAACAAGAAATAAACATTTCGTTTAATACATTGGTTGATCATTATTGGATGTCCTCGGTCTCATCGATTTGTTTACTCTTGAAGCACTTCCGATTCGTAGAACTGTCATTCTCAGACAGGCCACCAATCGATCTCGTGATTGTGACACTGAACACCCTGTTCGTGTAGGTCGGTGGATTACTGATGCGGATTCTGGCAATATGAATATGCCATTTGGACAGGGGTGATGAGCCATTCGGTGATGGGCTGCTAACCAAATGACGTCTGACTAAGTTTTGGTAATGAGATTTTGTGAATTTGTTTTCGTCGAAGTATAGTTATCAAAGTGTTGGAATGTTTGAAGTCAGTTTTGGTTATCAGTCAATATTTGAAGAGGGCATTT
>LUCM01008745.1:0-25239 GCA_008360955.1 Fasciolopsis buskii | reverse complement strand
GTGCAGACGGAACGGCACATTGGAGGCCGATTTTCTGTTTCAGTCGTTCGGACAGACCACGGAGATCGTCTGATCCAGGTCTGTCCTCACAATAAGCTGTCCTAGTAGAAACTCACTATGTGGTTGTTTTCTCAATTAAACCCTCAAGGTTTCGAGCAAGTCCGGGAGTAGATCAAAGACCCTTTGAATTCACTGACAACTGCCTCGTAGGGCTTCTTGCAACGTAAACCCCAGAAACGAGGGATATCCTCGACTTCAGGTGTTCTAATAGGTTCTCGCAGATCCGTTTCACTGAATGCAACGCACACCGAGACTCCATAGATCCCTGAGTTATCAGCTGACCAGGTGTCTGAGAAATGACAGGGAGTAGTGGTACATAGAAAAGTGTAGAGAAATTAAAAAGGCCGCGGTTGTCCGAAATTTTCGCAACCTTTACTGAGTGACCAGAAATACTGGTCCACGGAAGCCGAGTGTGAGCAAAGTGATTAAGGAGTCCGACAGCACACTGGTTCACTCTCAGCAAGGCAGGCTGGCGAGTTGGACAGAACACTTTAGGGCCCATTTTAGTTGGCCCACACCACAATGGGTCTTCCATTAATGTATGCAAATTAACCATCCATCCAACAGAAATGGAGCAGAGCGGAAAGATAAGTTTTCGTAAAAGGCACAAAACAGTTGGACCAGATGATCTGTTGCCATCCTTCTTCAAGGACAGTGGGGAAGTGTTAACAACGGAATTAACAAAACTCCTGAGACTAATCATTGCAGGGATCAAGACTCCTACGGACTCGCGTGAATCGGTGGTTTTACAGATTCTCTAGATGCATCCCAATGTGAAAACTGCCAAGGAATTCGATTAATGAACATCGCCTCCAGGTTGGTCATGAGGACTATACCCCGCCCATTAGTTAGTGTTCGCGGAAGGTGCATGCTTGAGAACCAAACCGATTTCCCTCCCGGGCTGGGTTGTAATGACCATATATTCACTTTCCGATAATTTTGGAACATAGGCACATATTCTGTAGATCCAGGATTTCTGTATTTCCTCATTTGAAAGCGAAATTCTATTGAATCGGTCGTGCATTTCTGTGGCTGTGCTTCTCTTCAAACGGTGCGCCAGAGAATTTCATTTCACTCACCTGATCCCTGTAGGTGAGCAGCAAAGGCCGAATTCGTGATTACGGTTACCGTTCATTCGAGTTCTTCAGAAGAAATGGGTTCATCGTGATTTCCCCATTTCACATTTTCTGTCGTTTCGAAGGTTTAAGAAATGATAATCTTTTCTTAAGTGAGAATAATGTCAGTGACGATTGTTCAGGCACTAATCTGTCTGACTTGGAATTTTCGGACGATGTTTTGCTGCTGACTGAAGGCCTAAATGAGATGCAAGTTTTTCTCAGTCGTACGAACAATAGCATAGCCGTGTTTGGAGTTCGTTTTGCAGATCCGAAGTGTAAAATGCTGCTGAAGGACTGAATTGGCCCGAAGCAGAGCTGTGTTCTTCCACGGGAACAATTGAATGCAGCAGTCAAATATATTTAATTCGCAAGTTGTACCTCAGATGAAGTGTTGTAGCGCCTATAGAAGACTCCATTGACATTAACGAATATGGGATATCAGTAAATTCGGTTATCGATCAAAAGTCGTGTATATTCAGCAGCAGTGAGTTTTATGCCACTGTTCTACTCCGACGAATGCACGCTGATATGCGGGGACTTTCGGCGTTTGAACATCGAAGATTCCCAGTGTTGTTAGAATATGGCAGGAGGATTTTGTGAATAACTTATTAGTTAGGAGTCCAATCTTTAAAACGGACAGTGAATCAGAACAGGTTAAGGTAGTTGGCACGTGCCTTGCGCAATCCCACAGAACGTCCGTCCGGCTCGTTGTCCGCTTTTCCTCGATATGAGTAATCGTTGGAAGATGGTTCTTAGGAGCCAGTCGATGACATGGGTAAAAAGGGTGAAAGGTTTAACCAATAGACTGCCTCGTGTAGATGAAGTTAGTCCACTGGGTTGGGGTCCACGTTATCCCCCGGAAGCAATAGTTGAAGGCAATATGTTGCATGGATCTCTGTCAAATTCAGTGGGTCTCTTGCATTTGAAGCCTCTTTTTTGTCGAGCTCTTCAGCCCACTAATTTGCCTTCAGTCCTCACTATTTCCCGTTCTTTTTTCTGTTTGAGCAGATGCTTTTGTGAGACAGCACCATGGAGCAAGGTTAGTGGTGGTCCATGCTGAATTGAACTGATGATTAAACTATTAAACTATTCCACTGAAACATGTCACTGGTCTAAATATCCGAACTGACGGCATCTATTAAACACTATGGGTTGGCGTACCTTCTGCTGTGGCGGTGTTAAAACCGCCAAGGACTTGGTGTGACAGTTGAATGATATGTCCCCACTCATGTTTCAACGACTTTCCGACCGTAGAAAGGTAGCCATTAATGACACCAAAAAAATCAAGAGAACAATTAAACGGAACTGTTTTAAACGACCCGATTGTATGCTAAAAGTCGAATGTACACGTTTTTTTAAAAAGGTACCTGACTTTTTTCTGCCACCTGTTTTCATCCTCGTGTTCGTGTACCGATCGCTATCGTTGAGTCAATACACAGAAGTGATCAGCGCGTTCAGGAATTCACAGTCGGTCGGACTCTCATTGCATTTTGTCTAATCAATAAGATACGGAATTTGTAGAACACCAAAAGAAAGGAACCATCCATGATTCCATTGATCACACCCAAGTCGTGTTTCATCTTAGACCTATCTCGTTTGTAAATGAGGGGAGTTTTCCGCCACAATTCCCATTTTGAAGATTTCGCTCGAATCGCCCAGCCACAATATTCATGTAAGCACTGGCCGGGCAAAACGTCATTGTACAACACTATCCCATCATCATTAGCCATACTGTGATCGGGATACTACTGTTAGCGGTTCGCGATTCATTCGAAAACCATCAATGCTGTCAGTGTGACTCTGCTCGTCCTATCCCCAAACTAAATCAATAATTAAAGTGGACCAAATAAAATCCAACGTGATCTGCATGATATCGATATGTTTCGTTTGATTTTCAGCAGCCCAACTAATCTTTCCAATCTTCGAAGTTCATCATGTCCAAACTGAGAGCACAGCTGAAAGTCTATTTTTCAAATCAACTGTTTATTTGAGTGCATTTTACCGTATTTTTGGTGTGTCTACAAAACCGCTAAACAGTGCCGGAAATCACTTTATCGTGTTTCGGATTCGCTTTCAACTAAAACCTTCGCAGAATGCCAGGAACACGGAAACAACTTTACAGAAGACTCTTGTTCCCAGTCTCATTTGTTACGGCTTTATGGGAAACAAGATAAAATATTGCGCCCTAGAAGCTTTCATTGATTTTTGGTCTGAGAGTGTATGCAAAATACTCGCCTTTGCATTAGTCGACGACTAGGTTTCATCATTCAGATCTCCATGTACACTGACCTTTCAATGAAAAAATTATGGCTCCTCACATGCCTAGAAAGGCAATCAAAAATTGACTTCATAAATCAACTGTGTTCAGTTTGTAAAGTCATTAATCTTGAACGAACACGTTGCGGCTTTACTTACTGCTTGGTAGCACCGAACGATAGTGGAGGAAAAATCAAAAATCCAAAAACAGAAAAATCATGGAGAAACAAAAGAATTTTTCGAATGCAAAGTTGGTACTTTGCTGGTCACCGTTAGGTAAACCAATCAGTTGTAAGAATTCGTAGCCAGTCAGGTGCGTTTATTAGAACTCCATTTTCTTGCAAATCTACTAATGTTGATTAAAGCAAAAATAAGAACATTTTGCAGATTGTGACTTTTTGAGTGTGCTACATTTCCCCGTTAGAAGGTAGTAAAAACTCAGTTTTTGGCACTTGACTTTGAAAATTTTGGTAGCACTTCGAAAAATGATAATTTCCGAGGATGCTGTGCCTGACAGATTTGAGTACCTGTGACTAGCGCACAGGACTATTGATGCCATTTTAAGGCCCGCACGGATGAGCTCTCTCCTCGGTTCCGATGTGGCTGGTTTTCTGCTTCCACAAAGTATTCCTATTGACGTTTCGTTACAAATGTTGGTCCCCTATCGAAAAGCTGGATAAAGCCAATCATAAACTTTAACTCTTGTAAGTAGCTATAGTCACAAGTCTGTTTTTTTCAGCCAGATGCCACACTATTTGGACCGGAGAATCTCGTTACTTCTTCCTTGAGTAATCCCACAGGAAAAGCAAACGTGCCGCTTCCGAAATATATTGTATTGTACAATATAGACTTTTGTGCACAGTCAACAATGTCGCATTTCAGTCACTGAAAGCACAGTGCAATTCGGTACATTTAGGAATTTCATTCCCCTCAAATTAGCCTTTTATTTCAGTGAATATTTAATAAGCCCTGAGTAAGGTTGGAATAATCTATTATCAAATAATTACCGCATGCTATTATATATCTTAATTATTCATGAGATGATCGAGAAAAGTACAAGTTGTGTCGGACAAATAAGCCACACTTTTTCGATCACGCCTCAACATAGTCGGGCAGTTTTGTGGCAGTGCTCCACAGATCTTTGTTGTTGATGCATAGCAATTAACTGAATCCCTGTCCATGAATCAGACCGAGATGTTTAAAGACACTCTCCTGCCGACAAATCGTTTTATCCCCTATCCGTTAATTTTTATCAATGAAACAACAATGTACATTTTCAGGAAAGAGATCGCGCTTAACAGATGGTGCAAAGTTGGGAATTTGACCGTCAGTTGGAGGACGCGAACCTGAGACCTCCGGGTGGAAACTCCATGATACTGATCTCTTGACTAGCGCTGCTGAGGAACGTGCACTTCCAAATGTTTCTGTTGCAAAGCTGGGCGATATGACGAGAAAATGTAGCGTTACTGCGTGCTGTGTACTTAATCAATAGAAAAATGTCAATTGCCGATTGAAATGTCGCGGTATAGTCACGTGTCCACTGCTCTAGAAGATGTTTTAAGCGGGTACAACAAAGAACTAGCGTTTATTCAGTTCTGCTTTGATTATCTAAAAACTCCGATGAATCTACACATCTCATTCACTAAAATAGTGTGCCAAATAACTGTGCTATAAGCCTAAGGCATTCTAGATTATGGTTAGAGAACTGCAGGTTTTGTTTGTCGCCGGGAACATATGTCTGCGAATGTCAATCGGTTACCGGCTCCTCGACTAACCGGGCCAACCGATTGCTGATCGAAACTTATCAATCTCAAGTGTAAAAGTATGAAAAGTGTTATCGCTCTCATGTTCCATTTTATAGTTTGGATGCAATTCGTTCAAGTAGTTTGTAGGTTGACGACCGTGCAGGGAGCCTCCCAAGGTCCATGAGTCTTGGATAGTTGAATTTCCAAAAAAGGTCACCATGGACTGCCGAGTGCCGGAAACACGTGACATGATCGAAGCGCGCAGGCGCAACTTACCGGTTGTACATGTTTTCAGTCTTGTCGCCAAGCTGAGAAGCACGAGCTGTGAGAATACGTTGCTGTCCTTTTGGCCACGTCAACTAAGCTGACCAGACCTTTTTGTCTAAACTTTAACCATTTGTGAGCCAAAGAATCACTAAAGGTCGCAAACATCTACCAACAACGCCGTGTTATTAGCATTTTATCATTCACAATTAAAACCAATACATTGCGGATCGATTTTTCGATACACCCCTTACGTCGAGTGTACATCACCTTCAAGAAGACCTAGCTTGGCCAACAAACAGCTACCAAGTGGGCAAGTTGAGCGACAGTGGGAGGATTCGAGCCCGCATCCCACCACCGCCCAAAGTAAAGGTGTCGACATTCCTTCTAAATACAAGGTCAAAGCAGTTTTCAGGTCCAACTTCTCAATTTCATCATACATTCTTACATCCCTTCACTTTCCAAATTCAGACGACTTCAGTTTGCAAACCAAGGCCGCGAATATTCAATTAATCACAGTTAAGTGCATATCAGACTCGAGTAAGTAGAGACCAACTGAGAGTACGGAAATGTGGCGCACACTGGCCTGTCTTTTCCATAATTCTCAACTTAACACTGCTGTCCACAAATGGATACTAGTAAATATTGGTGAGTTTTCTATACCAGTCATCGAAAATCACCGCGACCACTGCCCGCCTTGTGGAAATGAAGTGACCCATACGATTCCGTTTACGATTTCCCGATGACTTCAACTTTTAACTAATTTCAATAAATCATTAAACATCAGATAAACGATCAAAAAACAAAGCATCCAAAAATAAAATTTTGCCCAACACGTTTCTAGAGGCGTACGCACACATCGGTTAAACTAATCGACAAAGATAGAACTCCATTGGACGAGTGAACTTCACAAAGTCCGTGATTTGACTCAACAAAAACCGCGGACACATTTCTGTCCATCACACAAACAAAGTATTTTTCCACTCTTGTCAGTTTAGTCTGATTTCTTTCTTTTACCTTCACCGAGACCAATTTTATCCAATCAAACTCACCAGGAGTGCACACATGAACATTGGACTATTAGAGCTAGGTATCCAGTTGTGAAACACTCTTGTCTAATGCAAAATCCATGTGTTCATTTGTAAATTTCAACAAAATTAACGCCATTCTTGGCGTCCTTTCCCCCGGAGATTTGACGGTAAGCACTGTGCTTGCTGGTCATCAACTCGACAGTAGCTTTTGCCTCGTATGCCCGAAATAGAAACGGATAAATGATTTCCCCTTTGCCCAAATGGAACTCGATGTCTGCGGATACATTTTACCCCTTTGTTCCTTCCCTTCTTCGTTGGCTTGGTCTCATCGGGACAGACTGGGACCCGACTCGGTGTGCCGGGTACAAATAGCATTCGGGAGATAAATTACACAGATAACAAATTTTCCAATTTTCGACTGTTACCATGGTGAACCTGGTTAGAAAGTGTTATTGTTGGCGGTTTCGTTTTTGGTGTTCTTGTCACAACATTGCAGGTGAGCATTGCAGAACACTAGGTTACCCAATACGGTGGACCAAAAGCTATTTTCCATTGGGAAAAAAACTATGATTTCACCGCTTGGTTAATGATTTCAGCGCACCATATTCGTTGAATATTCGTTCAGCAAGGGAGGAACCAAATAGGTCGTCTAGGCAAATTCGGATCCAATAACCCAATTCCAAAAGGATTCCCGTTGTTGATCATTGATAATAATTCTCCCTAGAACCCATGGGAAATGATCGGTTGCGTTTTTTTCCAAGTTGCTACCCTGTATGATTAGGGTTCACCGGAGGCAGAATAGAATAGCATAGAATAAGAAAAGCGAAATTTATGCATCCCAGTTTTATTGCCCATTACCCTGGGAATTGATATATGATTGTTATTTAATAACCCAATTCTTATGCATTAAACGCTGAAGTAAAATAAACAAAAACCTGAACAAAATGTGGTCAATTGAATGTTATTATGAAATAATTCACCACGTGATATCATTACCCAACTCGTGACTAAGAAAGCATGGAAGCACTGTACAGCTATTTCAGCCTTGTTAGGAATCATCAACGGTGCATATCCACCGCGCCCGAACTGTGACGCGAACCAGGAACGAACGATTTTGAGTCGAACGCCTTAATACTTCCATGGTTTCTTAATGCTCAGTTGAGTGATGATATCACGTGGTGAATTGTTTCGTGAAAACATTCAATCTCCTACTACTAACACATAAATATTATTATTGCGCGGTGGGGTGGAATTCATCTAACAAAGTTGATCAGTCAATCTTGAACTGAATGCTTCCCACAATTATTGATCACCATAATGATTGAAGCGTTAGCAAAGCGCGTTATAGCAGCCATGTTCACCTTAAAGTTATCGATTTGCTTGCAAGCTAAGTTAACCAAAGCAACGAAAAGACCTTCAAACCGGCTTCGTCAGAAATGGACTACAGTGAACAGAATATACCTGATTTTCCGACGGGTTAGTTTGACAAGTACCAATCACGAAGATGATTAGAATTATTTTGGAAACAGAGATATTGCCCATGAGGTCTTCTACTTTGGTAGGGACCTGCATTACATAAGGACGCAATATCGTTATTTTATACAACACAAAGGAACACACACTGGTACTGAAGATCCCAAAATGTGACGCATAAAAGGTTGACAAGAAGCACGAATCAACGCAGACTTACAGTGAAAAGCACTGTTCCAAAGGCTCGGATAGCCTATCTGACAGCAAACAACGAACTTTACCAAGACAATGCAGGCTTTCAGTATCGAGTATCCGGGCGATCCGTAGCCAAATTGATGCCAATCTGTAATCAAGATAAGAACGAACCCCAAGTTCCTACGGCAGTGAAGTAAAAAATTATTGAGTGTACAAAATTACAAACTTTAAAATCTGCAGCCAATGCAAAAGTAAAATGAGCGCTGACGAGTAGTCACGTCCAGACTTACGACAGAAAAAAGTAGCGAATCCTTGAAAATATGACATATACAAACCAATTATTAAAAAGGACCATGTAAACTGTTGAATGTGAGGTGTTTTTACACAATATGCTTGGTTATCGAAAGAACGGGAAGTGTTTCAAAATAGTCCGTTACAGTCATCAACACTGTCATCATGCCCCATTTGATGAGGTAGTTTCTGAACAAAATGTCAGCATGCAAATAATGATCATAATCGAATTTCGTCCCTACGAATACTCGCATTAAACCGAGGAGAGTCCATATGTTGGGTGGGAGCACCACTTAGACCATCTCAATTCAACTTAACACAAATCAACTCTTAGTTAAAAAATATAAGAAACAACCATGGGGTTGGAAAGATCATGGATCAGCAAAGTTCAAAGGGACGATGGACAAACGGTCTCACTCAATCTCGCTGTCATTTACACCAAATATTAGTTGGCACACAAACATACTTGGTCCGTCACTCATCTCTCAATCAACTATCGTCTGGTGTGGAACGCATCCATTAGACCAGACGTGTTTAGAGCTTACGTTTGAGCGTCACTCAGCATTCATTGAATTTAAAGGCCTCACCAACACTCGCCGGTTAATTACTCAATGATAAACAATTTGTCCGAAGAAATGCTTTTATGCCACTATTGGAACAAATTACGTTGAGTCTGTGTGGATACAATGAACTAAACACCGCATTCCATACTACGACGATCCGTTAGTTCCGATAACACACACACACACACCATTCACCCACATAATGGTAAACGGGATCAAACAGTGACAACATGAGATCGGGGGAAGAAAATAAGTGGAGAAATCGAGTGTTTGGCGGACCACACTACCTGACACATTCTTCGGTGAAAACCGAACTCGTTTACTTGTCATTTGTATTCGAAACTCGATCACTAGACCTTCTCAGTAGCAGATTTCGCATATGGATGGATGAACGAAATGCCCCTGGAAACACACGACCGGTTTCGTTATTATTGCCGCTGTTCAGGTAGGCGTACCAGGTATTGTTCTATCCAACCATCACTATACTGGGGCATTCCCTTCTCAGATTTTCACTAGAATCTCATTTGAATCGTTAGGAACGTGAATGGATGATAAGTCCATCTAGAAATCACATGGGGATTCGTTGGAATATTTTCGTCGGCCAGGCAAGACTAGTCTTCAGAAAGGGGACTTATCATCCATTCACGTTTCAAATGAGTCAAGTGAGCTTACAGTGAGATAGGCATCTTGTCTTTGCGAATTCATTCTGAATCCTTTCACGTCAGGTAAGATTGTAAGATATGCTTATCCCTAGAAGCTCATCTGATGGTACCTAGGAACTGCCTTGACGTCAGTATGCAAAACTGCACAATTAATGCCCAGGAGAAATAACCAATTTTCTTTGAAGCTCCGTTTCAGCAAGTAGTTTGGGTGATTGATGACAATTTTGCTTGTCTCATCAGATCTCGAAATTTAATTTCAATAAACAAAACTCGATTAATTCGGTCAACCTTGGATTCGAGAAGCAACAGACGCGAGATTCGTTCTCATCACGGCTTCGCATGATGCATGTCCATCATCAGATCCAGGGATTAAACCCAAGATTGATCGTGTTGCCTCTGCGCTGTCCAAGCCCATCGCGCTGCGGTGGAATAACTGGGTCTAGTTTGATCAGGAATCAGACTCAGTGACAGCCAACAGGATCTGACAGATTCAAAGGGAAGCACGACAGTTTCCTCGTTAACTCAAATGGATGCTTTCGCAAGACACACATCTGAAGATCAGCAATAACCGCGAAACCGGTCGCATGCATCCGGGCAAATTTTCTTCATCCATCCGCATACGAAATATATTATTGAGAAGAAAAACCGATACTTTCGGGTATCGTGTCCACTTTCTCATGTTTAGCCTTGCATGACCGACGAAAATCCTTCCACGAATCACCGTGTGATTCTTAAGTGAACTTGCCATCCAATCACATTCCTAACGTTCAAACAGGATTCTGGTGGTCAGTCAGTTGACACTTGAATATTCTCCTCCATTCGAATCTGCATGCTCTAGTAACGAAAAAGCAACAGGAAATTCATTTGCATCAAGACGTTGAACATAATGGACAAATCACGAAGCCCACTGATTCGACTGTTCCCTCACAATCGGTTCTTTTGATTGCCTGAACTCAATTCGTTCCCCGCTGCATTCGCACTAGAAGAACTTACTGCCCAATAAGAGCGATACAATTGTTAAAATAACCGATTGATTGGTTAGCTCCCGTCCACTTCGCTATCTGTTATCATCAGACTGACCGATCTCGATCCATCTGTTCAACTAACTGTTGTAAATCGGTTGACCCGACAATTCACACTTCCTCCACCAGTGATTTCCTCTCATTCGCATTCCGATTAGGATTTCGAAAGAGGAAGACGTATACTTTGGCAAGATCTGTCATTGATTATCTCCAACCTCGAAACGCTCTGTTAAGGACTAAATGAATAACAGCAACACGGACAACACCACCAATGCCAATCTATCATCTCTCATTCATCAGTCATCATCATCATTCATTTCATCATTCAGTCATCATTCATCATGTCATCATCATGAACAACATCACTGCAGCAAGAGCAACAACAAGAACACTAATCGATGTAAGGAAGTTGACGAACAAACGGAAACGACTCAAACCATCAACATTTCCCAATGCAGCTCCCTGTCATCTGGAGGATGTATGGCATACCACTTAAATGACTGGATTGGTAGGAAAAACTGTTGCTCATCCGGTCTAATCCAAATCTATGAATTTCATGTAAAATGAGGTTGCTGAGGTTACTTTGAGTGGGAATTTTAACGTGAAATTAGCTTCTTCGAATTCAACTCCTTCCATTCATTGTTAAACCGATCCCAAATTCTTGGAACTCACAACACATGCATGCAACGCACACGTCGCAATACTCACACCCTCGGTTCTGTCACTAATAACTGAGTTGCGAATATAGCCAGAACAAACCGAAGAAAAAGCGTGGTGAATAATTCACACAAAGACTTAGCTGGTTAACAGTCAACGCGCAACCCTAAGTCTGTTGGAAGTAGACAGTAGTGATCCGTTTGTTAATTTGATGCACCTTAAGTAGATCAGGAGTTTGGTGGGCACTGGCGGATGTGTGGGTAGATCGGGGACGAATGCGTTGAGAAAGGCGGCAAGTTCGAATGGAAGGAGGAATTGCGTGGAGATATTGGTTTCCGTGACAAGAGTGGAGGGAAAGGTTTGGAGATCGTGATCCGTGGGGGGCATCGGGGAGAGAAGGCGGTTGGTGCGTGCTGTTGTTTCCCGGAGCCGTCCATCGGGAGTTATTTCCTAGCAGTTTGGATTGCAACGAACAGTAGTGCGTCATGCTGCATTGTATTGCCTAGCGGTTTATTATTCGCATCATACTGGATTACACTTTACTGAAAGGAATTATCCATGGGCATTGGTATCCCAATGTCCGATTTTATTAGTATGGCATTACATGGAATTGCGTGTTCGACTCATGAACTCGTCAAATTAAGACTTCAGACCAATAAGATTCACCTGACCGGTTAGGGATCATAAAGACAACGGATAATAATAACGAATAAACGTGACAAAAATAGACGAAAATCGGTCGCGGTTATCAGGTATTCTATCACCAAACCCTCGATAAAAATAAGGTAGGGCAAATATTCGATACATGAGATAATGTGGGAAATATATTGATTTACCGAATTCGCAACACCTTCTGTTAGTTTAGTGAAAAGGCAGTGGATGACATCTCCTCGAATCTATTCAGCTGGAATCATGTGAACCCGTCGTAAATGCAATGTGAGACTCACGGTCTATAGTCCCCGAGATCGACTAAATCAGGAAACCCTTGTAAATAATTTCGGAAGTGAGGAGAACAGAACGAAGTTAGGTTGCCGCCAAGAGCCGAGTTGGCGGTTGGAGCAAGAGACGTGGGGTGTGTGGGCTAGAGACAGGATGTTCCCATACGGTAGAGGACCAGGTGTGAGGGCCGGATGTGGGGCTGATAGTGGAGTCGGAACCTCGGGGAGAATATATATCGCCCCCTTTCTACTTTGTATCCGACTGTGAGTGAGGAGTGCCAGTGCAAAAGACATAAATATTCAGCCCAATCTAACAACAGAATGGGAACAAAAGGCAAGTTGACCGCAACATTTGCAAATGGGAATTCCACCACACTTATTCTTCACTAATTTAGGAGAGTTTAGAAGATGGCAGTAGAGTAGAATTGGCCATGTCACCTTCTGGAATCAGAGATTAAGACGTTAAGCTGGACTACGTTGAGTTTGATATTGAAAAATAGAGTGGAACGTGTTGAAGGATCAGACACGAATATGTTGGAAGATGGGACAAGATCGAGAGGTGATGAGAGCAGAAGTAAGTTGCAGAAAGCCATCAGCATTTTGAAAGAATAAGAGTAGATACCTCAAACTGCCATTGGTCGATTAATGTGCCAAATCGCCACATCACCCACACACACATCACCACAGGACCCGATGAAATACAGATGATGCCACAAATCGGAATGGAAGAAATGAAAGGAGAAAGAATAGGATGTAGAATTACACCTGAGTTTCGGTTAAATCTCTGCAAATTTTTAACAACTTCTCAAGAGTTTGTGAGTAGATTGAGATAGTCGGACGCGAAGTAGGAAGCCGCGTACGGAAGGTGGTTCGATGAGATCTCACTGGGCTTTGAATGAACCGATTATTATATTTTCACTGACTTTCGAAAAGTCAAGTAAAATGTGTGACGACAGAATCGTTTGAACAATTTGGTTTGGGTTGAGGAGATCACACATGGAAATCCACCATGCCTGGTCTTCCTGGTTTGGCCATTACATCAAAATTGACACTACATTGGAAGGAGCTGCATCAGAACATCTCGCAACGTATTTGATGACAACGAACGAGGTTATCGGGATTAATCGCAGTGATACCAAACAAACTGTACTCAGACACCACCCGCATAGGGCGTTAGCGAGCAAATCGTGAAAATCGACACTTTCGTACACAACATTATTCATATATAATTGAGAAATGCCATTTCAGAATTTGGATCAAATAATCTGCACTCAGTTCAAGTAGACTCAATTCAACTCAGTTTGGAACAATTCCAACAGTTCAAATGAACCATTTCAATCGTGAAACACACAATTATTTTGTTTCATCTTCATCACCATCACTCATATCATATTCTGATTCAGAACAAGTCGAATTAAGTGACGCGATGCAATAAGAAGCTTGACAAATCACGAAATCAAATATTTTGCATTATTCTCGGTGGTCACAATCGATTAGTTCCGTACAATTCAAAACCATTTTCATCAACATTTTCAGAATTGTTGGAAACCGATGATCATCCGCTGCAATTCACTGAAGAAGTTCGCAGCGCGAAATCAACAAACTTGAAAATGCGTATCCAGTCACTTCGCTTCCGGGTACAAATATCATCACACAAGAAAGGGTTGATTGCATTCACATCGAATTTCCCACGAAACGCAATGAGTGCTGATGCGACACACAAAATGTATGGCAGTCAGTCATGATAAGGGGAGAGTGCTTGCCAATCGGTCTTTCCGCACAGGTGAATCCACATGTGAACTGGGGCTCCGCGAATACGATTCCCCGCCGATGAAACACGACAATTCCTATAAAACAATCGGACAAATTGTACCGCTTACAGTATCATGCCCCGATTTCCTCAACAACGACCCAAGAATATTCAATCTGTCTACTGAAACTCTGTTTTTCCCCAAGCTGATGATCGGGAAGCAATCACATTCTCCATCTCGAATGTTCAAATTTCTGTTAGCAAAATTTCCGGTGGCATTAGTTGGAGTGAGAAGAAAGTGGATCCATTTACTGAGTGATTCATCATACAATCGGCACCTGTGTTCGACTAACAATTGAACCCATGCAACATGTTTCATTCCCGGTTGTTTGTAGTCAGCAACAATGCCTAACCGACGAGATTCAATCGTGCCTTTGTTTTAAGCCCAGTCAGCCTAGATAATTGTGAGCTGAGCATGCAAACCGATAAATATTTTGATCTGGTTGTCATTGGTTCTATAAATGCAGGTGTTGCATGACACAGCATTCTTCCATCACTCGGTTTTTCCATACCAATCATCTCCCGTGATTGGCTGGCATTTGTTCATCTCGGAATTATCTCCAGTCCAATCTCGACAGACGTTGGCTGAGATGTGCTTTTGTCTTTGATGATTTGATCTCAGAATGATATATATTTTGGTGGCCAAATGAGCTTTAAGGTTGCGTTGTCATTTATGAAACTGTTGCTTGTCCGCTTGATCAGTATGGACGTCACATCCTTTAGATTAGAAACGGCCGGAAAGCGATTTTTGCGCATATGGTTATGAACTCCATTCGGTGCTGTCACATTACCGATTTGTGTTTCCTACTTGTCAGGAATGCTATTAACGCACCAAACCGAGTGGTTTTGTCTACATTCGAACCAAAAAACCTATATCTGTTGACCGTTATCAATCAGAACGTGATGATTTTCCCACAGAGTCAGCAAAAGTGTTTATTTTTATTTCGGCAGTGAGCCTCGATCCCGGAAGACACTAGACGATTTCAAGTACTAAAAGACTGACAGCTGTTCTCATTCTTTTGTCTGGGTAGATGATAAATTCATTATGAACAAAATCTATTTCCACTAAGTTTATGGTCGTACAAAACTGAACTATTGACCAGATCACTAACTGCACCTCTTAGGTGATCTATTCGTACTTAAATTCACAGTTAATTATAAAATCGAAACCGTTACGGCTAGCGCACTGTTGCTTTCTGAGCATGTGAAAACCCAAAGGGAACCCGGGTCAGCAATTACTTGTCCGCCGGGCATGCGTCGGAAAATAACATTCGAGTTCAGAGTAAAGCAAGTAAGGAACGGATACCGACCACAGTCCGTTGCAATGCATGTGTGTGTGTGTGTGTATGTGTGTTTACGTGCTAATGACTAATCAGCCTCGAAACGGCATAAGATAGCGCCGTGATTGTGTCAATTAATATTGAGTTTTCCATTGATTTCCAGAGTTACGGCTATGTCCGCAGCCGCGAGTTAAATATTTTTTCTACAAACCGGATCAGAAATTGTGTGAAAACATCATCTATCGTTAATTTCACAGAAAAATTTACGATGTACCTCCGGTTGTAAAATTTCACGTCTCTGAGTGTCAGTTGTGAGTGGGACATTGTGCGACTACGTCCGGACTGGGCTATCAGAAACGTTTGTCATGAAGACACGCGATCAGGTAATAAATTCTGCGCGTGAGCAATGAAAATAAATGATCTGCAATTACACTGATGAGGTGAATTGAAGTTCTTTGGGAAAAGTCAGCATTCCTCACAAGCTGTTCCTGATTGTTTGGACTAAAAATTTTGAATTTTGTCACCTAAAGAAGCCGTGAGATTTTGTTTTATTCTCATCTAGAAATTTCCGAGAAATTCAAATTTAAGGAGTTTAAATGCAATTTTGCTTGCGCATCTTCAAAATTGCGCAAGCAAATAAACTTGGAACTGGAAATTATTACGCAATGATTGATGTAAATCGAAAATCGATAAATTCAGTTATGTATATATTGTTGTCTGTACATTTCTTCCTAACTGAAGAGCCAGGAAGAAGTCTCTGCAAAAGCATAGTCGCATTCTACTGAACAACTTGCTGAAATGGTTTTCATGTTATTCAGTATTCGTACCGACTATATTATTCTGATCCAAGTAAGTATCAGAAAAACGTACGAGGAAACCGGTATATTCACGATTTGCCTAAATGCGGCTTGTATCCATTTATGGTATTAGGTATACAAAAATGATGCATAATACGATTATCATCTATGGCTGATTTATTTGGCTCGTACAGAATAGACTAGTTTTTCTTTGCGGCATCTCGACACTCCAGATCGACTCCGACGTTCCAAGAAATACACGATAAGGGTAATGAAGCATTTCTTGACCAGTGTACGGTCTATTCGACCCACAGAATTTGCCGTGAAAATCGTTTGTTCCGGATCAGACTGAAAGCAATCTGTTAAGGGGACCAGGTGGATACACTCATCCGTTCATGTTTGCAATTAAAAAAACCCAGTTTGTCACAGCCCCGATAAAACTGGTACGACAGTTCGACATAATGCGCGTTCTTGTCTGTGACCCGGCAGAAATATATTCTGCATTGAATCTGATCATTCTTTCCTGATGTTTCCGTGAACACCAGTTCTCACAGTCAAATGCATTGCCATAAATTGAAGGGTTCCATTCCAAACATGAGAAGTAAATTTCAGGTAAAATGTTTATAGCACACAAAAATTTTGTACAATTTCCAGTGCGTGAATATGCGAACTACTCAAGTCATCTGAGAATCATGAGCTACTGAGGATACCTTTGAAAAAATCTACTTGTATGTTTTACTAGCTTACTTCTTACAATGGTTTCACTCGTTAGTGCCCAGCTACAGGACAATCAGAACTTCTGTATTTGCACAAGAAATTCAGCATCCCGTTGTCTTGGGTTAGCATGAACTCGTCAAGTGTACCAGATTCTGTTTTGGTCCTTGGTACATCTGTACAATTTTCTAGAAGCCCTTCTCAGTTGTGTAAAATCCTTCCATGACAGTTTTTCCCATCCGGTTTCATAAACCGATCTTTGGGATTTCGTTTCCTTTTCAGGATGTACGTGAAGCGTTGTTTGCTCGCATCCATCAAGCGAATCTGACGTTCATTTTTTGGCACTCGTGTGACTCATGTACATATAGCCGAGGTCTAGGTTTTTAGTTTTTGTGTTCAAACATTTATGGTCGGTTTTTTTTGGATAAGCACTGGTTAGTTTTAGAATTCGGTGTCGTTGAGTAAATAAATCAATCTTGTATTGTATTCCGGATCCGGCTTTGGTTAAGCGTCATTCAACATTTTATAACTCCAAGACAAGGATATTCGGAAGGGTATATGACAGAGTAGAATTGCCTAAAAATCAGTGAACGTGAGTAGACATCAATGTGTACTCAATCAAATCAGTGTAGCAGTCAACGATCGATGCTGTCAACGTTGCATGAGGAATGAGAACGCTTGCACCATCATGTTCCGTTTAACAGTTTCCACCCAGGTATAGAATAAAATTCCCTATCGGATCATTGTACCGTGTGTTACTGTGGTGGACTCTTGTTCCACTCTTGGGATTCTAGTTCTTATATCTCGTGGATAGTTCTTTTGTTCCGTCATGGCTGTACAAACCGTTTGGCGATATAACAACCTTTTGAGAACTTCGTTCACCTAACAGGCAGGAATTATACGCTCGATCATGTACTCGAATTCGATTGTCTGTTCGTTAACTAAAACAGTTTCCATTTTGTATTTGCAGAATTGAAAAAAAAACATTCGAATTAATCTTCCTGTTAAAATCCATACAGTTGTTTTGATTGCCTAATCTTCTCACCGTTTCGGCTCAAGAAAGGGAATGATTTCATCCAAGTTATTCAGCGTGCATTAAGTTCAGTTTGCGCATGTGAACTTTACGATTCAAACGATCAAAAACGCTTGTGATTAGTCGAGTTTTCAATCACCATCGATAACAGTTCAACTTTGCGGGCGGACATGCGGACAGATATTCTGACTGTTCGACATTCGTTCATTGATCGTAAAATATTTTGTTAGAATAAGTTCATTTTAAACGTGATCACGAGAAAAGTAACCCGCAATAGGTGGTAGGTTGGAATTCAGGATAGATGAATTATGCTACAACCAAACTGATCTCTTCACTCTCTACTTGCTGGACAAAGAAGACTGATAGATAGACAGAATGGACAAAAGAATTTCTTGGTCAAAATATTCTGTTGTGAGGCGTTTATGTTTGTCTGGTTAATTGTTTTTTTTTGCTGTTGATGACACAAGCAATTGTGTCTCGGAGTTCGTTAGATTAAGCCCATCACTGAAATACTGGTGTCAGAGTCCACATTGCTACCCTGGTATCCTTATAGACTGGCCCTTGAATTGCCGATGATTCGCCTATGTCATCTGCCATGTGATTCGGAAACCGCGTCGCCATTATAGGAATACTCGCCAACTGTATTTTAATGCACGAGAATATAACCTCAGTAAAATGCTTCCTGCTGCAAACTTTAGGATATTAGTTTTAAGTAAGCCAGTCGGATTTCACTCGAGAGCAATGTGGCACGATTCGTTTATCTTTTACCTTTTACTTCCTTTATTAGTGAAATAACAGTGTACACCATTTTTCAGGAAGGAGTTCGCAGCCAGCAGAGGGCTGCCAAGTGGGTACGTTGACCGGTGGTGGGCGGATTTACGTCCAAACGCCACGACCTCATCCACTTGGCCACCGGAACAACGTGAGAAATGTGGCTGTCAATTTTTCCGCACAGAGTGGCAAGCAAGTTCGTTTTCACGGGTTCACACTTGCGCCATGGCATCCTATAAACCGTGACTTCAACCAACTGGAATCGAATCGGAGTTTTGTTGGATTGGAACGGGCAATTGAAGAATCAAATCGATGCACACGAGCGATTCAAATCTTACCATTGACCAAGATAATGAGTGCAATTCGTTTAATTTATATTATAAAGATGAAGTAGCAACAGGGCAATCCAGGATACCATTATCTGATGAACCTGTCATGGTTAAACTTGAATGAAACTCAATTAAAATCGCTTATTAGACAACCTGCTTTCTATAGATCTTGCACTGATGAACTATTCTGGTGCAAATACAAAAGTCCGTACAAACTTTACTGTAAATATTTTTATTGCCAGCAGTCAAAATGTTCAGTTGAAATTAGAAAATAAAGCAAACAACAAACTAACTCCTTAAATATCGTTGTGTCACAGGATCAAGAGTCTCGTCCAATTGTCACTGCATACAAATGCCACTCCTGCAGCTTTGTCCCAATAAAATTGAAACGAGACTTCCGTTATTCCTTGGTTAGTAGTGTGCTTCGAATTAGCATGGATGATAAGCTGGAAGATGAACTGCGGTTGAACAGTGGCCTTGGCAACAATACACCGGACAGACTTCCTAAACAAACCTGTTTAAATCAATCTCCCGACCAAACGAGACAACACAACAGACATTGTACACCAGCTGGTCCGTCAGCCTTGGTTAACTTGACGGGACACTGTAGCAGTCAGCGAAATTATCAGCGTTGCTTGTTCTCAACTTTCTGAGTCAAACCAACCGGCAAGTTTGACCGAATATTTCCCTCAGACCTGTGCAGTCCCAAATGAATAATTTAGAGTGTCCAAGTTTTGGGCTCTGGCGGTCACCGGTCATTTTTGTTTCACTTTCTTCATCTGTGATACGACAAAGTCCATCGTTTCAGGAAGCATATCACGGCAAAATGAGAGATGCCTGGTGAGCAGGTAATTCGACTGTCGGTGAGATGATTCGAACTGGCGGCCGTCGGGTTCAGACTATTTGGTGTTACCTGCTTGATCACTGGAGGTTGTGCATACATTCTTGTGAGTAGGTCCAAACACATTTTAAACTTTCAAGCCAAGCGTGAAATGAGGCTGCTAATCAAACACCGGAAGAGTATTTTCCAATTGCGCCAGTCCCTTTAGGGCTGGTGCAATCTGCTTTCGAACTAAAGTCTGTTCATTCGGATTTGCTAATCCCTTCTTATTGAACTATGCTTGTGGAACACTCCAATAGGCATCAAGGATGTCCGAAATCTAGAATCGTTTCGCCTGCCAATGATCCTCAAAATAAATTTGTCGTGATGACAAACTTGACGATGAAATAATTTTCTCATAACAATAAGATTTTGTGTATTCCTTGAATTATTATGGCACATCATGCAGCATGTACGCATACATAAACATTTGAATATATTGTCAAACAGCCATTCCACTTCGTCTCGGATGGTACTGAAGGACACGGATCATTATGGTCAAACCCGGATGTCCAGCGCTTCGGATTCCAATCTGTGTACCAACCATGAACCTGACAGCAGAACGTGATCTCCCTGGTTTCCCCTACACCTGTAAACAGAAGAAGCAATCCGCGACATTCACAAGATCAACTCATCTCATAGCGAGTAGTCGGATAGAAGTAAGTAAGAATTAGCAAGAACAAAATCGCCTGATAGCCAGGTCTGACAGGATACCGATGAAATTGTTTGTTTCGTATTGTTCCAACCAAGTTGTTTCAACCCACGCTTAATGGTTGGGACACAATGGATGCGTGTGCACTGCTAAAAATACTGGTAACTAACACGAAAGAATCAGGTACACAATCAGTGCTCCAGTGATTTTCAGTGACCGACCAACACATTGCAATTTTTAATAAAAATACACGGTGAATCATTTTACCAAGGAGTCTTCCAATCAAATTTCCGGATTGCATCCGGAGCCGACTAGAGTTAGGATGATGGAAAATTCATCGACCCAAGTGAACAAAGCAATTTCCTTTGCAACCCTTCCTTGACGGGCCGAAAGAAAAATACAAACCAACTCTGTTTAATTATCACCTTAACTAGTTTTTGATAACAAATTATATTCCCCGTGGAAAACAGACAAGAAAATCTATTGACCGGTAACCAAAGCAGGAAGAAACTACACACCAAACACAGTTAGACAATGACTGATTATCTTTTCGGGTGGAAAACTACTGTTAGATGTTGTTCTACGGAATTACGCTTTAGGAAACACAGCGCGATTATTGCGTAACATAGATTAATTACTTCCTTTACTCACCGACTTACAGTCCCCTTGGTGAAGTCAGTAACACAGGAAACGACCGGGTAGAGAGACGAAATGCTGACGAAATCATCCATTATCTAACGCGACTTGATAGGCCTGTGCTTTTTCCATCAAGCATTAGCCGATATGAAGTAATTCATCGATTGATGCATAGTCTGATTCCAACTATTGTTTATCGATGGAATGGTCACAAAAATAGCATTCCAGATCGGTCATCTTTCCAACAATACATTTGTGTGGTCATATTCTCCATCCCTCCGAAATCGCATGCATACTTAATAAAAAAATATTTTTTTCGGGAACAGGTTACTGCCACTGACATCCAACGCAATATTCGTAAACGCAAAAAGACTGCATTGTTCGCTTTCAAATCAGTATTGGTGGGTTACTCTAGTACCATCATTGATTAGCAGTTTAAGCTAATACGTAGTGTGTAGTCATGGCCGGTCGGAAGACAATCGATTACCTAGATGAAATACTGTTAAAGTGAACGAGCCGTATGTTGATGGTCAGATGATCTGTGTCCTGGTGGTGTTAAGTACGTGTTCGAATCCCTGATGCTGATGGTCACGTGTACATTTGGCTCCTTGCCTCAACTAATCATATAACTGATGTAAATCAAATAAAAATACAAACAAAAATGTCATAGGCATTAATGACTAACAAGGAAAAAAATGCATCATTCTCACTGATGATGGTTTATTTGTATAAAATTTCACCTGTACTATAGTTTCCATTGAAAAATGAATATCCCAGTTAGTTGGTAAGATGAATCAGTAAATTTGCTCGTCCAAAATTAGAATTCTTATTCCCGTGACGAAGGTCACAGTACTCCCGCTGCCCATACGTCACCTAAAAAACTAATATAAAAGAAATAGGGTGGGTAATATAGGGTTCAGGAGTCTGGTTTTGGGTGCCACTTCTGAGAATTGCTCGTTTCATCGTATGAAACGTAGTAGACTACGCTGGCTGGGTCACGTGTTGCGTATGGCGAACACTCGTCTACCATATCGTGCCCTACTTTGCGTTCCTCCCAAGGGATGGATGAAGCTATGTGGAGGTCAACAGATGACTTGGCAACGTGGGGTGAGAAAATGTACAGTGAACTTAGGTAAAGTAGGTGTCTCACGCCTTCGTGTGTGGTGTCCGAAAGACTTGTCGACTTGCTGGCTGGAGACACTGAAGGATATGGCAGTGAACCGTGAACAGTGGCGATCGTGCTGTCATTTTCTATCGAATCAGAATGATTTAAAACACATGCGTTTGTACAGTTAGACTGTGTTCCATGTGTTGGCTGCAGCAGCGTCTTACCTTTTCCCGTCTGTGTAGGTCCACTCCCTGTTCCCCTTGGATATTCACTCTTCATATAAACGTGTAACTCTGGGGAAAGGCAGCGGTCAGCGAGGCTTGCCTTGCTGTTTAACGCTGAACGATGATGATAGAGGAAATAATATATCCACATGAAATCGCTGGTCAGGTATTGTTGATTCATCCTCATCTTGAAATAGATGCGTTGATTTCGAACAGCAAGACTTGGATATGAATGCAATCAGTCATTGGGCATCAGCTATTGTACAAGACCAACGCTTGATTGGTTAGTCGACGATGAACAATGAACTGCGGGAGGTCGAACTAATCAATGGGTGTTGGTGACTTGTCACCACAAGCCTTTTAAAACGATTTCCTTAGTGTAAACGGACCTTGCGTGGTTGGAACACACAACTGATCATCACAGGTTGTACAAGTTTTCCGGTTGAACAAGCACCATAAAATTGTCACGTGGTGATTGTGTAACTCACCGTTTTCCGTTTGAATTTACTTGCACATTGTGTGTATTATAACAGCAGTCCAGTTATCATCAAGTTTACAACACAGCCACCTCACCACACCCCTCCACTACCACGCCTCAAGTCCCAATGAATTAGACATAGTAGCGGAGTTCGGAGGACTGTATTCTGTTTACCAGAGGCTTGGTTACATAGTAAGTCATGGTTTTAGTGGATAAGAATGGAACATGGAATAAAAGGTATGTTGGCATCTTCGTTCTCGTGTTAACATACCTTATCATGTGACTTTATTATGATTGCTCATAATTATTACAGTAGGATAAAAATATATACAAGTTGGCAGTTATTGTTTTGGTTAGAAAAGAATTGGAAAGGATTATCTAAAGAAATTCGAAACAGTTAGTTCACGTTATGGGGTTGATCAAAGTGCGACCAAAACAGACACGGTGATACCCGCGTTCTCTCGTGGAACGCCTACATAAAATGCATCCAAAGTAAATAGCAGTTTGTTGTCTTCATTGTGTATTTTTCAACAACCAAGATTTATAAATTTGCTGTATAAGAACGTCACAAGTATTTGCGAGCAGTGCGTAGGACCGATGTTCCTATGCTAGACTGACCGTTCTTCGAACTACGTCTTTCTTATGCGGATGCATATCTAAATTCGTACCCGGGTCTTTTAGCTCGCAAGGCTGCCTGTTGCGACTGTGTCACTGGCTTCCCTTCATGCCAATCAGAATTGCTGTCTAATTGTATGCATATCTGACCCTTAGCGAGAGCCAACAATTTCTGAAATCGTGGAGGCAAAATAAATTTCGTGTTAGCTCTAGTCGTCAGCCTCCCACCAGGTCAGGCCTTCTACACATAAGGGACACGCCTCCACTGGCCTGCTTTCCGAGAGCTGAGAGCGCACTAGCAACACACAGCCTTTACAGATGGAAAGCACGGATTCCAAGCGGTATGTGGCTGTGAATATTTGCCTCTGATTTCCCCTTAGAAAGAAACACAAGTCTGGTGTATCCCGGATGCAAGGATGATCAGAGGACTTAAAGTCTGCGTATAAAAGACAAGGTCCTGAAGAAGGACAGTCAAGCATAGAAACACTCGTTTTATCATCCACTACGCCCTATATCGACCACTAATAATGTGGCAGTCCACCACTCGAGGTGACATCGTCAGTGCATTAACATGCAGTCTGAAGGTCAATCATGGGGCCAACCCAGGCCCTTATATCCCGTGTGGTCTGCCAGGTGTAGTGCGAGGTCCTGGTCAATGTTGAGGGGATATTTCTTTAGAGATTCTGAAATAATCTGGTCAACTTATATAACTGGCTAACTGCTTCCACCTTCGATAATCACGTATGAGCTGACGGGAAAACAGTTTCATTCAGTGAAATTAAATCTGTGACTATTGTAATGAAATGAAATATCCGGGGCTTTCGAAAAAGAACAAACTTTGGTCGACCAAAGTCGATTCGCAGTAAGACTGTACCAGATAGAGTTTCCAATATTATTGGAACTGACCCATTGAGAACCGCGCGATGTATTTTATTGATTTCGCCAGTAAAAGTAGCTGATAACTATTTTGACTCCTAAGAAATGACAAAAAATCAAATGATCCGTGAGACATGCGATTTGATTTAACAAGACATCGCGTTCGCCTCGGTTGAGAAATAAAGTTTCATTCGCACAGCGAAAAGACGTCCAAACAGAGGTCAAGTTGAGCATAAAACGATTTGTAAACCGAAGTTCGCTCAAATTCTGACTGAGCTGAAAAGTGTGATCTCAGATAAAGTACAATTATTCATTAAGGTTCAGAGGCACAATATCTTTGGGATCATATGTTACTCAGCTGTTTGGTACAAAGTCAGTATAGTTAAAAAAGCAATACTCCTCAGATTTGTAATAGATAAATACAAAATGAAATGGTGCGTTGTTGCAACATATGGGTTAGGTTTATCTTAAGTTCGAGAATTTCCTTTGCGTATTCTATCTCAATCGCCATTGTCAAAACGACCGTTCCAAATCTGCAAAAGCAGTCTCGAAGCTCATTTGGCCACCAAAATATACGGAAGCGGTTCCATCATTCTGGGATCAAATCATCAAAGACAAAAGCACATCTCAGCCAACGTCTGTCGAGATTGGACTGGAGAGAATTCCGAGATGAACAAATGCCAGCCAATCACGGGAGATGATTGGTATGGAAAAACCGAGTGATGGAAGAATGCTGTGTCATGCAACACCTGCATTTATAGAAC
>LUCM01008744.1:30566-45604 GCA_008360955.1 Fasciolopsis buskii | reverse complement strand
AATTTATTTGTAGAGGCGATGATACAACACACATGGGGATCGATGAACGTGTACTTGCTAGGGAGTCAACTGTCACTAGACAGAAGAACGAATGTAGGGTTCTCAAGCAAAAAGCTTTTGTCGTTCAACTGACAAAGACACCTGACCCGCAAGGGCTGTGGTGGGTAGCAGGGGCATAGCCGGAGTGGAAGCCATTCTTAACTGTGGATCACATTATTCTTCACCGTCGAATTTTACCGAGCTAGAGCTGCTAGCTCAGATCAAGCTCCGGACTTGAGAGGACCATCGGACCGACTACTTCGTCAGGCCTCATACCCATGACCTTCACAGCGACATGGACTTGAATCTTCGTTTCAGCAATAAGTCATATCTTGTATGATAGCTCGCTGGCGTCAATGGAGGCGCGCGAAGCCTGCAGCACCCTACGTTCCAAGGTGCAGTCCAGTTGTTGACCGCTTTAGCTCCAGATATGATGTTAAAAACAGGCTTGCCGGGAATTTTCCCACATGGCAACAGCTTGTCTTTATCCAGAAGCCCTGTTGAGTGATGATCTTAAATCTCGCAGAGTCCCTAAGCAAGCTGTTTTCGTTTGAGTTCACACCTAGTGTTTGGCCGTGGTTAACTGTACTCGCTACCAGCCGGGATGGACTGGCGTGCGTCAGGAAGGCGCAGAAATTTACCAGAAATCCAGGGTGTCACAACGCGACGGGTCGGGCCGCAACTTACCAAGGCAGGAGAATTCAACGCATTTTTTGACAAGAAACCAGTGTTCATTGTTCTTATTAAGTGGTGCAATTTCTAGCTTTCCGTCTAGCGCGCCTCTACAGTAACAGGCGAGTCGGGTAAGATAGCTTGTCGCAATCTAACTGAGGATGCAACGTTTGCCCACCAAGGCGCACAGGTGGCTTGGTGCATACTAACATGTGTTCGGAGTGGAAGGGAATGCTCCAGTACGACCAGCAGTCTTGCAAAAGGCCTTACCATTTGAAGCCTATAGCGATGTGGTGGATTTAGGTCCACCCTTAACGCGAAGTTGATCATTCACCTAATCAGCCGTTCTACATAGACTTCGGTGGACATGTTTTGCGAGTACCTGCCAACCGTCCATCTTTTAGCAAATTTTTTGCATGAGCTGAGCAGGGTTAGAATGGGTGTCAGGCTATGGCTTGGCGTAGAGCCATGAAGAAGTTAACTTCGGTTTTAGGATCGGTTGGCGTGACTTGGGGTCAAGAGATGAGGACTGTTGTTGGTTGGAGACGCTGAGACATGGCTCGGAGTCGAAGTGAGTGCTGCGAATGTTGAAGGGCCAGTCTGTGTGCGGTAAAACAATAAACTCGTCCACTTGAGGCTGACAGTTTCTAACTTATGCACTCATTTTCTGTATAACTTCATTTAAATGTTTCTGTGTTGGCCCCATGCCTGTCTCAAGCCGTTGTAACCTTATATATATATATATATATGCGTACATACATTTATATATATATATATATATGAGATCTTAGAGAACGCGGCAGGTTGAGTATTTTCACCTCACCGAACGCTCCTATATCGGATGAATTATCGTCGCCTACACAGAAGGCTCGACTGGCATTTACCGATCTGGGGCATTTGCAGCGTTGGCGCGCCTTCGGTCTGAGGTCGGCTGCACGCAACAGCAGTAAGGTTGGTTTGCCTACATGGCTTAGAAACATGGCCACTGAGCACAGATGTGTTTATACCATTTATCTGAATACCAGTGTTTTTGTAGCACTGCTAGAATACAGTGGGAAAATTTCCTCAGGGTTAGGTGTAGGGCGCTGGGTGCTAAGATTCTACTTTAAGAACACTGAGACCCCATGGTTAGATCGGATGTTGGACATGCTCACAGAACGTCTGCGTGCTTGCACTCTGTTCTCCAAGATACCCAGTAGTCGGGAGACAGGCTGAGGCAGTCACCGGATGACATGACCAAAATGTATGGAAATCTTAGTCAGTAGACCAGTTCATGTAAGTCCAATTAGACTGCCGGGCTGGGGTATACAAGCGATGGTTGGAGACATTGTATTACAGCGCAACGTTGTATTCAGTGACACTCCTGCATTCTTCTCTTATATAATAGCACAACCTACTACATTGCAGTTGACCTCTTACTATTTTCAGTTCTTTTTTCATACACAAAGTGAAATACAATATAAGGAGTAAACATTATGGTCAAAAGGCATATTGGAATGAGAAAAGTGGAGGAACAACCACGAAGAACCAGTCTATTAATCCTGCTTTTGAAGAATGTATGATTATAAGTGAATGGGAATATAGAAAGTGGAAATGTGTTCCATTCCCGGGAGAAGACGGAAGGAAAAAAGGGCGACACCGAGCACCAGAAATCTGATAAAGGTGGCTAGCTGCCTCCGTGCGAGAAGAAAACCTGCTCAGGCAAGTTCTGAAGAAAACCGAAGAACAATGGAAAAAGGATGACGAAGCAACTGGCCAACGATGGGCTAGTGATTGCGAAGCAGTTGAAACACGACCGCGGCATTCAAGCGTGGGGCAGACTTAAGCTTTGTATAATGGGCTGAGATGAAGAAATGTCGGGCGCGGAACAGAAGACACTCCGCGCTGGGCGTGAAACAAGCTCAGATATGAAATACCATTATAATGAAGAATTAATGGAAAGGCTAAGAATGAAAACATGTTAAAAGATCGAAACAGACGAATCGGGGGACTCTTAAACATCACTCTTTCTCCCGATATTCGTGGACGAATATGGGAGAAACAATGATGTTTTAAGGAAACTAAATGTTACGCTGCCAAGTTTGGTGAATCTATGCACACACTGAAGCACAAGACACAAGTGCTAGTGGCGCACGATAGGACATGAGCACACAGCCTGTGGTCTACTAGGACACGAACACTGAGGATTGGGGACAAAAGTTCGGGCTCGAGACTCAGAGCCCGTAGTCGCACAACGAATAAAACGGAACTGCCGCTCCCTTGAATGAGCACACGGACAGAAAGCGGCGCGAAATACGAAGAGCTAGCCCAGCCCGCTAGCTGAAGAAAGAAGACGAACACAGGGTAATGCCTAACCTTTATTGGTGACCCACCAATACGAGCCAAGTGCGAATTCAAGTGGGCTCTATCTTTTATATGGTTTTGCTAAGTGGCCTTGAGCGATATGTGGAATAGCCCATCACAGAACGAGTGTTTACGAAGTTTTTCGCGGAAATATAATTATGTTCAACCGCGCAATAATTAAAATAACGTCAATTTCTAAATTCTGAGAGAGGACCAGTTCTTTTGGAAAATAGCAGAAATAGAATCTGCAGCACCAAAACCCTAGAATGGTCACCGACCATAAAACTAAGAGGTTTCGGAAGCGTTCAATATTACATGGTTGCTGGTGCTCAGGAGATGTAATATGTTCAACTTTGAAGTTTGGAGATACACTAGTTACACACTGGTAAACTTCGATGTGAACAATGCACTGGTCTCACCAACAAGGAATGGATTGGTTTACAGGCAATGGACAGAATATTGGTAATCAATGAAAGAAATAGGGTGGACACAAATACTGAGCCTTGAGAAATTTCAGAATTTACAGGAAGTTACTGGAACGGGACCCTATCAACTCGGACGGAGTCAGCTCCCTTATGAGAGAAACTGATGACCATGATACGCGAGACAGAGAACCCCGAAGTGTGCGGTTTCACCAGAAGAATCTCGTGTAAACAATGGTCGAAAGTAGTTCGTGCTGTGAGGCGATATCTCAAAACAGAGCACGATGTCGCACTATTTCCAGGGGTAGAAACTGAAATGAACTAAATTAGAGTCCATGATTAAAATACCTTAATTGCAAACTAGCAAAGATGATGGGATTCGCAAATCGATGAATGAATGATCGTTTTTCCACCTCTACCTTCTGGTCAATCTGGATCATGTGCATCATGACACTCAGGGGGTTAAGGAGAATCCGTAACCGAAACATTCGGCTAGCATTTCTCTTCCAGGTCAAACGTATAGAAAGGAACCACTTTTAGTAGCGGACAGCATCCGTCGCGTCAGAAAATGAACCAGTGACTCCCAAAGTTTCAAAAGGGAAGTATTTCAGGCGAAAACCCGCCACGTCATCTTATTCACCTCTAGCGATTACCGTTTCTTCACATGTAACCCATCGAGGTACGGGGCAGTTTGTGGCCTTGCCCTGGCTTATGTACTGTACTGCGATGTTGCTCTTGGACAACGCCAGTGCATAATAATAATTTGTTCGTTTACTACAATCGGATTTATTTTTGTCCCTCAATACCGTCTGCTTCGGTTTTGCTGAAATAATAACTACTGGCGTCTGAATACCATCCAAACACGATGTTCAGCCTAACTGCAGTGTCTCTGGGTTAGGACTTTACACCAGTGTCTTTTGGTTGTCCGGCCATCCTGTTCCTTGCTTTCTGTCCAACCTTGTTTCGTTACCTGCTTCGTGCATGAATACAGTAGGGACAGAATAATTCAGCATTCAGGGTCGGCAGTTCCCGGCGGGGAGCCCGACCAGAAGCCATAATGCAGAAACATTCGGTGAAATATAACCAGATAAGATCCCAACGGGACATACGTAATAATGAACTGAGGGGCAGGAAATTCCCGTTTATCGCTAAATTCGATGAACTTATAATCCAAACCTCTGACCTTTTCCGTTTGACTGCCGCCGGTCAAAGGGGAGCATCCAAATGCATACTAAAGTTGCTGCTAGTAATTTGCAGGATACAGGTTAATCTGAAAGATAAGTAGCTTCAAGAGAATACAGCAACTCTAGTACATTCTCAATTAGAGCATGCTGTCACTGAGTCAGAAAACTCCGGGTCTGTTGCCTTTCTGTCTCAAGTTGAGGAAGTTTTAACTAAAAAGATCTGAAGCCCTCTACACGACGAGACCTTCTGGCCCGTTGAATCTTGCTTGATCAGGTGAGGATTTCGGGTTTTAAATGCTTATATTGCCATCCGGCGTTTTGCCTTCGTTTTTTTAGTCAGTGTCATCAAAACAACCATCGTTAATAGACAGAACACTGGAGTGACTGGCAAAACAAGTCGAAAATGACAATATTTGGGGGGCAAATACTGAACTATCGAGGCAGAAGAGAACCGATGCGCCACTAATGCTGCTCAGGAGTATCTGGTTTACATGAAAAAGGCTAGTTCCTCAACATATTCGCGCAATTTGGCTTTCCCAACGTCCTACATAACCTCGAGTATGTTGCCGAGGCTGGCGATGTTAATAAGTTGGTGACCTTGTATTGGTAATGGCTCTTCGTAGAAAATCGATTATTATCGGACACCATTTTCGCCAAAATCTGAGTTGAGGCTTTATCGCACTTAAGATCTGCACACTTCTGCCCGTGTTGCGCCTCTCGAAAATCCTCGCCCTGGAATCGCTTTGAGCACTCGGTAAATCTGCTGTGGTTCGGAGTCCCACGTAATGTAGTACCAACATTACGTCGGCTCAGCGACATGTATAATGCAATCCTCCCATCCGATTGTTGGCTCAGTTGGCCTCCATTCTGTAGACTGAGGGGCTTAGTAAATTTCAGTATTGGCGTCAGATACAAGACACGTTTGGGATTGCACTTTCGAAGTCTTCCATATCGATGATCCCGCTTTCAAAACTTGACGAACCTGGTGAGTGTGTGAATTTGTGATACACTTCCTTTGCTGCTGCACAATATTTATCTATTCGACATATTATCATTACTAACTATGAACGGGGAGCCAAAGGCATCGTACGGCACATCATGTTATTTCGTCTACCACATTTAAACCCATGGCGTTAATCCCACACGACAAAGGGGTGTGGTTTGCTATCCTGGATTTGCAGCTTATAGCAAGCAGGACTGCCGATCAGATGACGCAATTCACCTAAACCTTGGAGTAACCTCCTACCTAATTTATCGCATCGGTAAGAGACCTCTTACTAGACAAATCTAAGGAGCAGTCGTACAATCGGTTCGAAGGCTGTTGCAGCAGCCTCTCCTTTCAAGGGAACGGCCTTTGTGGCAACTACTGGCGCGACACAAAATCTAGTCTCCATCTGACTCATCCCTTGCTGGCTCCGCTGAGAGGGACTATGAGATGGTCCGGAAAAATTGCCACCATCATTTCCTTTCTAAAGCTTAGTTCGAATACTTGACTTTAGACAGGGCAGATCTCGTTGCCGATAAGATTTTCGAACGCATTAGTAGTGGGGCTTACCTTCTAATTGCCGTAATATCCCGCAGTTGCCGGAGGGACATAGAGACGATTCGCCAGAGGTACCCTACCTATCGATCCGTCAGTAAGTGCATGTCCCAACACCTGCTCGTGTCGTACGTGAACTTCGACTAGTACGAGCTTATACACCATCCCACGTCCGCTGTCCCTCCGCCTCACTCATTCCTAGCGGTGGCTAAGTATATAATGTCTTGGTGTTTTTACATGAGGGTCGTGCGTACCAATCCTCCCACCGGTGGTCAACTTCCCTATTTGGCAGCCCCCTTTTGGCCGCAGCTACCTCCTTGAAAAATGATGCACACTGTTATTCCATTAATAAAAGAAAGCGAAAGGTAGAAAAATAGAAACGGCAGGCGAGACTCGTCAACCTCCGCTGACATCATCACCTAGTCCGGTCCGACGCACGGAAATGTCGTCAACGGTGCTCCTTTGCGGGGAAATATCAGAGCCATCGAGTAATTGCGGTCGTACTCGCCGGCGAACGATCCCAAGTTTACGTAAACGACCAGCGTACGGCTTCTGGTAAATGGCGAAGCCTAAATGTTTGTCTTGTTTATCGGCCAAGCTAAGATACGAATATCACTGCTTCGGTTGCGAATGACAAATCAGTTTCTACTTACGGAACTAGACAGCCACAGGTTAACCTGTGATCAAGACGAGAGTACCTGTGAATGTCCGAGCTCGCCGGCTTTCCTGCAAGTATACTAAGAATAAGTTTTCTGGAGTACTACGGGTTGCTCGCCAAATCACGTAAGCTGCGGTTAAGTGAGCCCTCGTCAGGCAATAAACTTATTGGTCTCGAATCCCACAATTATGTACATGGAATCATCGGTATATATCATGATACGACCAGTGACATTCAAATATTGTTTATCGAATTCCCCCAAATAACCAAATCGTTTGAAGCGTTAGGCACAGTGATTGAAAGCAATGGGCACCACACTGGCACTAGCGGACCACTGGTGACGCCTCGAACTCGCCGACTGGCAGCGGATGAACTAGAAATCGCTAATTGTGTACGACGATTTACTTGCAAATAGTATTCCTTTCCTTCTCTTATTGCTTGCGTCACGCTGCTACACATGGTTTTAAAGAAAGATGGCGTTAGCTGCTGACCGTAAGGCGAATATCGTGAGCTCAATGTAGCAACGGTTTCCATTGTTACTCAATACCCATATACACATCACAGCGTCAGTTCACGACAGGACTGTTTTCTATAATCGCTTTGGTACGACCATTCCACCAGATCCCAGTTGAGACTAAAGATGTCGAGAAAGCTGCTGCAACGACAGCCAACGGTCTGTTCAAAGGTCTATCGATAGCATCACACAAGACCTGGATTTTGTTCACGTTCATGTCGATGATTCATTAGCCGCATATTTCACTCTGCTGTTTCAACTTCTGTCTGACAATCGAATACTAGTCAATGTCGATAAGTGTGAGCTTGGGAAAACGGAGCTGACGTTCCTCGGTCACGAGAGAATAAAATACGCAACATTCTCGATTATGCCGTGCCACCCTCAGTCAAGGAGCTTAAAGCATCTTGGGGGCCAATAAACTTCTATCACCTTTTCATTTCCCATGCGGCCGAATGCATGCACCCGCTAACCGACCTACTTCATGATAACCCACGTACTTACGGATACCACACGAGTGGCATTTTCGGATATCAAACTGGCATTTTAGCTACGACCACTCTCATGCCTCACCCGGACCCGTCTGTCACTCCTAGTCTAGTAGTGGGTACCTCGGAATATGCTATCAGGGCGCTCCCATAGCGGTTGGTTTCCAACACCTAGGTATGCCTATCTGCCAACGTGCATCGATAGATTCGATAGATAACCCAAGCTATTCACATCTTTACTGTAACGGCCGAATCAGTGGTTAGACATTTCGTATAATAATGGATAGCTCTGTACGGCTGTCCCTCTACCGCCACAAATGACCGAGCGCAACAATTTGAGTTCCATCTATTTTCTTCCATTATCGGTATGCTGGATACGTAGCGGATCCGTAAGACCGATTACCACCAGAAATCGAACGGCTTAGTCGAAATGTTTCATCGCCAACCCAAAGCAGTTCTCAAATATCGAGAACCTCGATTGGCGCGAAACTTTACCGCTTGCTCTACCAAGCAGAACATGTGTTCAACAAGACATTACAACTGCTTGCGGAATTCTTTACGGAACGGGGTCCTGATTCATTGGTTACACAGATACGCTACTTGGTTGTCTACGCACATGCGACATTTTTCTCCTGTCCAAACTCGCTTACAGAAACGATAGCTATTCGTTCCGACTAAACTCGATACTTGCTCGCATGTATTTATTCAGGTTGAATCGGTGCGCAAATCGCTACAGCAACCTTACAAAATCCCACTTCGCGTGATTTCTCGTCACGTCAAACCTTCAAGGTTGATCTACTCAGTCGCGTCGATGCAATTAACATTGGCCGTCTCAAGGTCGTATATGTTGGTGATAGCATATTGCCTAATGGCCCAAGATTCGGTCTTCTGACGACATCTCCTTTCCATGCTAAGGCCGCAGTTACTTCTGCCAGCCACGAATTCGAATGAAGACAAAGTCTCACGTTAAGGGCAGCAATCAGTTGGCACTGCTATGGCTTCGAATGAGCCTATCGTCTCATTTTCAAGCCATCAGCCGATTGACTGTATTACTTCCTCGAACGAGCTCCATGCCTTACGTTCAAGCAGACAGTGCAATGCTGCACAGCCTTCCGTGAACGAGACCTCCGTCTGAAGTTGCAGATAGAATGTCTTTTGTTCAGCACGTTTTGCGGCTAATAGAAAAACGATTTTTAAATACAGCAATAAAAACTCGCACTTATACCTGCGAAACGACTTGCCCAATTACTATTTCATTCGAAAATCTTATCGGCAACGAGATCTGCCCTGTCTAAAGTCAAGTATTCGAACTAAGCTTTAGAAAGGAAATGATGGTGGCAATTTTTCCGGACCATCTCATAGTCCCTCTCAGCGGAGCCAGCAAGGGATGAGTCAGATGGAGACTAGATTTTGTGTCGCGCCAGTAGTTGCCACAAAGGCCGTTCCCTTGAAAGGAGATGCTGCTTGAACTGCCTCCGAACCGATAGTAGGACTGCTCCCACCTCAGTGGACTTCCAATTTGCACTTTTAGTCCATTTAGAGTTTGTTTTCATTACTACTGTTTTATGCTTCTTCCTTCTTGATTCCACGGGGAACACCTTGACCTCCATGCGTTTATTTTTCTTCTTGGGATTCCGTAGTTAAGTGACTTTTCTTTGCATTTACTGACATATCATACTTTCCTAATCCATAATATAAGGCGGTGACCATCCGAGCTCCTCTCTGTGCATCGAAAATATTCACATCGTCTGCAAATATGAAGCATGGCATAGATAACCCACCGGCCAAGTCAAATAAGTAGATCTTGCCTTGAGCATGCCTCTCGGATATCGGGGAATATAAGCTACATTATTATAAGATGAGAAATGGAAGAGAGCATTGTACTGACCGCTCTAACAGCCCTCTGTTGACTGGCAGGGCATCAGATTTCTCACTCCTCATCCGAACGTGGATAGTCCCATAACATGAGAATTCCTCTACTCTTTCACAAACCACCAACCTGTTACGAAAATTTGCATTTCCGAAAGTAGCAGTCTGTAGCTTGCTGAGTTAAAAATCCCTACTAAAATCCAGGTAGAAGACTCCCACTGCTTTCTCTTGGTCCAGCTTGCAAGTGGCTTTTCCAAAAACGGACTTGAGATAAGTCCTTCTTTCCGGGAACCTTGATGTCTGCCAATAGTCAGCAACTGGCCAGAGAATAGGAAATTCTTGAGATTAGTAATAACAGGAAACTCCAAATGGACTAAAAGTGCGAAGTGGCAATCCACTGTGGTGGGAAATATTACCATGGACTTCAGTCGGCTGAGGAATAGAGAAACGTGGACGTTTTGGTGCCACTGCACAATGGTATCGACGGATCCCACCTAGAATATTGCTTTCAGGATTGGGCATCATCCTCGAAGAAGGTGAGGCGATCAGTCACCCTTATGGTAAATATTCAATAAGGAAGGACACGGGAAGAGTTTACGGGGATTAAGCTTTTTCTCATAAGAGGAGATAAGCTCGTGGTGAAATCTGATCGAGAATTTCACAATTTTTATAGGGCTAAAGGGCGGAAGAGCAGATTTCTTTCAGTTCGACACCCATAAAAACAAGAATAAAAAGCGCAAAGTTGCAGAAAGTTGAACAAGGAATGAATTTCTTCAATAATAGTACAGTTTTTCGAATAAGTTAATGGATGAACGAACGGGTTCACATAACTTGCCTGTGGCTGTGATGGGGCCGCAAGGACCAGCCTAGATACGAAGCTCCTAGCCGCGCCGGGTAGCTTGGGGGAACCTATGTTTTGTGGAACCGTTTTTGAGTTCTCAGTTGTATGCAGTGTGAGGGACTCCCTTTGAAAAGGGGTTATACCAAGGGTAATTTTTGTGGACCTGAACGTGGTAAATGAAGCTATTTTAGCTCCACTCCTCAAAAACTGATCTGAGGAAGCGGGCCAAGGAACTGAAAGAATACAGTGCATGATCTGCTCAACATTTGTTGACGTAGTCTTAAACAGTGGCAGGTGTTCTGTCATATTGCAAGCAGAGAGGACAATGGTTTTAAACGAGTCTGGTGGAATGCGGTCAGGGACATTATAAACCACAGCATTAGACGATCTTAGGCTTTGCCGCTTAATTTCTGATGATATTGAGTCGATAGCCCGACAAATACTAGCGAGACGTTCGCGTAGTGGGTTTCCGGGCCTCTTAGGTAGGTAAGAGGAAGCAGCTTTGTGATCGCTGGTTCTATCAGTAAAATTTCGTTGTCTACCTCGTGAATCGTTTGCTCCGATTTTTGCATTTTATCATTAGTCTTCACGAACAAGTCTGTGACTTTAACAGTGCACACTGGACGCCGGCAGATGGGTTCTGAAGGTGCGGACGCGGTGTGTCTAACAGGATCTTGGTATGTTTAGTCGTGCAGACAACCGTTTCGATTAAGTGGAACGACGTGAATAGCTGCATAGTTGTGCGATAAAGGATGCACCTTGGGGTGCCAACAGTTGTCTCAAACCGTAGAGGGGAATTTGGGCGGTTTTTCGGTCGACCTAATGAGGCAGTGTCTAAATTGGGATGGTACCAACACTACTGTAGTGGCAGTCCAGGGTCATTCAAAAATTAATCGAATAAAACAAAACAATCCGCTTATTTGCGGAGAAGAGCTCTATCTACGTCAAAAAACGTTTTAAGCAATGCGTAGTTAATCGAGTTTATAAAAACAAGCTACTTCTGACGGCCGCTGGGATGGATGGTCGGAAACTGCGGAAATGCGGAGGTACGGCAAAACTACCGAGAAAACTATCTGTTGCGCTGATTTTGGACGTAAGGACAGCGTCGATAAGTGATGGGACTGGTAAACGCGAAAATGATCAGACGGCCCACGGACTGCAGCTTATTGTAAAATGGGATAAATAGATCGATAATGATGACGGTGTACGATTCAATGGCTTTGAACAAAATGGGGTGTCGAAGCTATGAGTGTCACAATTAAGTCTCAGGTAGTACATCAGCAGAATTGTTGCGGGAATCAAGCCTAAGTGGGGTGTCCAGAAAGGTTTGGCAAATTTTTCTGACTAGTGAAAAGATCTACAGGTGTTATGACTACCACAAAAACACCATAGTTGACTAAGAAGAAACAGGGGAGAAAACTCACTGTAAGGGGCGGTGTAACGCAGCTCCTCGCAGGTCTTCATCAATTGCCAAATGCCACGAACTAGTTGGTGTTATGGAATTATCGCGGAATATTTGTCCTAACTGGAAGGTAAGAAAATGTCTACCAGCTTCTTTTCCAACCATATCGGAGTGTTGGTCCACGCACTGCATAGCAAGGAGGGACGGATTCAATTGCAGTAGTGGATGCCGGTTAGCGTGCATATCACTGGACATACTGTGAACGCCCCTTTTGTCACCCGACCACTGAACTGATCCAAACTCTGGCTCAGCTGAACTGACAGCGGAGCACACTGGCTGAACAATAATTGTATTTAAAATTCAGTGAAAACCTTGGGGTCATGTTTAACTACATGCGCAAAATGTATTTACATCAAACATAAATCATTTGGATTATAGTCGTTACGCCAACGTAGCATTTGTCGCACCTCATGCCGACAAATTTATACACGACGGTTTTTTCTTCCATCATTCTCGGGTTGTTTTCGTTTCGGTATGGGAATTCGGGCTTGTTTGTAGAATTGCGAAGCGTAGGAAGCCTCAGCTTTTTACTTGAGCATTCTTCTTTGTTAACCCATTTCATCTCCTGTAACTTCTTTAAGGATTTATTGACATTCTTTTCCAGCTTCGCAGGTGGTTCAGTGTCCAGTAAACGATAGGTGGTCGTGCCGTTTAGTATTTGCTGTGCCATCTCACTATAGTTGGTTACATTCAAGGTGACCGTTAGTCCTTTCCTCTCAGCCGGTAGGATGTTTACGCTTTTGTGTTTTCTCAAAGTTCACAGTGCTTTGTTTTATGTGCCAGAGAATGTGTTGAATGGAATAGTGCGGAGTACGTTGGGGAAAACGATTTGCCTTAGCTCGAGTACAGCTTCTTCCGGGAAACTTGACAGCCTGGATGTTTGTTGTATATCTTTTGTTGAGGCGTTTGGCAGGTTCAAGCGAAGTGTTTTATTGTTTTGCTCTGCAGTGCATAGGGACTGAGATGGCAGGCTATTCACCTTTGTTTTGCTTCCAATCTCTTCAGGGTGGTTCGTAATTTTCTGTGACTTCTTAGACGGCGATAATCCCACATGGCATTTCCTCACAAATCACTCGGTGTCAGCGCTAATTTTTACAGTGGTTTTACTCTCAATTATTTTGTCACATTTGTACTTCATTTCTGCCATTGTTTCTATGCCAACCCATTTGCACCACCATTGTTAAACGGTGAATGTGGAAACAACTCCCAATCACACATTTTTCGGTATCCACGACAAAGTGCATATGCATCTTTATATATATGCATGCATATATATAGGTGTTTATGGGTACGTTTCAGGGAGCCAGTCACCAAATCGGACGATTTTTTGCCCATGTGTGGCCCTGTTCGATTTATTTGTATTTAAATTATTAATTTTTTCACCGCTTGCACTGAACTGCTCTGAGGTGCAAAGTAAGAAGACATCACAGTTAGGCAGTGTGGCTCTAGACTGCTGTTCTGCCAGTGGTGGTTGTTGGTGAAGAAACAAATGCGGTCTGATAGTTTTCGCCGAGAACAGTGCACCGTAAGCCTGATGAATGCACTAGTAGCCTACTGCGAATCTCTTAGCCGTATCTTGTGGGTAGTCGCAAAGCCGGTGTTCCACTCTGCAAAAGAATTATCTATGAAAACTTTAAATTTCCTTGAAAACCTGAAAATGTTGTTGAAAGTTTGCGCAGCCACGTTGCATGTTTTGTTATTCGCAAACAACTTGGCATCTGAGCTTAGCTGCCGTAACTGCCTCCTTGATGAAAAAGCGGAGATTATTGGGACTTTGTCGGAAGTTATTGCGTAGGCGGATCTTATCACCTTATAAAGCATTTAGTGCTAGCAACCTCTAATGAATGGAGCTATATGCAGCTAATTGCCTTCTCTAGAGCCATCAGTAGACAGATTAATGAAAACAAGCCACTCCCAAGTTCTGCAGATAGATGCATAGGCTAGTCATCCATGGGCGCTGATCCACACATAGTTCAAACCGCCAGCTCCACACATCGCGGAAGCGACCGATGCGGAAAAGGCATTGTGCTGCCTGTGCTGAAAGACGGACCCACGCGACACTGGGGTAATAATGCCTCTTGAAGGCAACCGTCAGATCACTTTAGCCAACGATCATGGAATCGTAAAAATTCCATGAGCGGTTCATGGAATCCACCTGTTTATAGAGTCCTAAATAAAGCTGGAACAATATTCCGTAGGCAAACGCAGGCGGCGCAGGACGTCATACAGAAACTAAGATGACGAGGGGGCTGTCAGCAACAGTTTCCCTGGAGGAAAATGCAACCAAGACGGAACATGCACTGAAGCTAAGAAAATTCAGAGCTCTGGGAAAGGTAAGGTACAAAATGTCGCACGAAATTTTCAAATTTTCAAATAGATAACCAGAAGTGCCATGAGGCCATTCGCAGCGCGCTCGATTAATGTTAGCTTTGAAAATGAGTGCTACGACGACAACATGATCGAGCCTTGGTCCGGGCGAACTCGATCAGCAATTCACACTGCGATTCGTGCAAAAATAGATTTCCAACGTTATGGATAGTTCTTCGAAACACCAAGGCAACGCGTAGACTAAATTGACGGGAAGTCGAAGATGGAACAACATTGCTCCGCAAATTCTACGGTACTATTCACGAGTTAGAAATTGTGCACACAAAAACCATACATTTGACAGTGGGCCCCAGTCACTGTCCCGCCGGAAAGTACCCAAAAATAGGACACTAATCTGCGTACAAATAAGGGTTGACTAAAGAGAATAAAAGAAGTACCTGTCCCGTGGTTGAAACAAACGCAAGAGATTCTGTACACCTCATCAGGTTCAAAAATATTTATTGAGCTTGGAAGCCAAAAATCAATGTGAACGAACGAATTTTCCACATTCGACCAACGTGAGCGATGAAACGAGAATGGCCGGTACTATTCGGCGGCGGGACAGTGTGACTGGGGGCCGCACTGGTCAAATGTATGGTTTTTTGGTGTGCAGCAATTTCTAACTCGTGAAATTAGTACCTT
>LUCM01008744.1:0-30541 GCA_008360955.1 Fasciolopsis buskii | reverse complement strand
GAGAACAGTTGTAGATCCACCTAGATAAAAGAAAAAAATGGAACTGCCCTTGCGGGCACGGAAAAGCCGCGACAACTTCAACCCTTTCCTCTCTAGCCAATAGCGACGCTGGTGATTAGAGCGGTGCACGGTACTTGATTAGGTTGGAAGATGCATGGTGGGGCACTTTGGGGGGCGCAACGAGAGTTCACGGTAGAGTCACGATGACACGTCCTAGGTCGTTGTCGTTTAGAAATCGGAACGTATCTTAAGCAACAGACTACTGGCACACAGTGTCCTCCGGACGGCAAAGAAAGAGCCTCCCACTGGCGCCGCACAGTTTTCCTCTGCGCTATAAGTGGCGCAACGGTCCACCGTTGAGGTGGTGGCCTCTGATTGTTAACGTATCTGGATTCGTGTGAAATTATGCATGGTAAAAGGCACCTTTACTGGATCGGGCGGCCGTGTGAATATGCAATACATATGGAACATCATTGTAGAGTCAGCAAGTGGTTTGATTGTGACGGCAACATTTAAAAGGATGAACGTGGTGTGCTTCGCCACCATTAGAAGGACGAGTAGAAAAAGGCCACGACCACCTGGGAGTGATAGAAATTGTCGAGGTTGGCGCCATATAGGTCTATATTCATAAATGTTAACGTCCGTTAAAGCTAATGCGTTTCGGCTAGAGGAAGATCTTGAGGCGTTTATTGAGAGGAGACCACTTAAGTGCACCGGTTTATGTAAAATTAGCGCGGCCATTACGAAACGAGACTTGATGAGCTTACGCGCAAGGAGGACGTCCTCACCAAGGAAAGGAGGACGACGAATGCCCAGGTCTGTGAAATCCGGTGTCTCGAGAGATTCCATTTAGCGGTGGGAACTCCAGCAGAATGCTAGTTTAGCCACGTACTTCAAGCATTATATTCGTGGCAGACTAAGAAATTTTAAACATGTTGAAAAAAAAGCCTCAGTATACCTGTGTTAGGTTCATACCTAAAGTCACTAATGAATCTACGACAACTTGAAGCCTAATTCCACACGCTTTTTCGGTCCCATTTGAGTTTCAGCCGATGTTACTAACCTTACGTTTTGTGCGGATTGTTTGTTTGCAGGCCATCAAAAATAGGACACTAATCTGCGTACAAATAAGGGTTGACTAAAGAGAATAAAAGAAGTACCTGTCCCGTGGTTGAAACAAACGCAAGAGATTCTGTACACCTCATCAGGTTCAAAAATATTTATTGAGCTTGGAAGCCAAAAATCAATGTGAACGAACGAATTTTCCACATTCGACCAACGTGAGCGATGAAACGAGAATGGCCTGCAAAAAAACAATCCGCATCAAACGAAGGTTAGTACATCGTGCTGAAACTCAATGGCGACCAAAAGCAGTGTGATTAGGTTCAGGTTGTCCGGTAATAATATAACTTTGAGGTATGAACCAACACAGGATACTGAGGCTTTTTTCAACCATTTTAAATTTTAGTCTGCCACCAAAACTGCTTGAGTAGCACGTGGCTTAAACTAGCATTCTGCTGAGGTTCCCTCCCTAAATGAACTCTCGAGACACCGGATTTCACAGAACCTGGAGCATTATCCGTGCGTCCTCCTTTCCCTTGGGTTGTATGAGGATTTGAAGCATTATGCCGTCATGCCCGTTAATTTACATAAACGGTGATTAGTGGTCTCCTTCCAATAAACGCTTCAGTCTTCCTCTACGCCGTACGCCATTAGCTTTACGGACGTGAACTTTTCGAACTAGACCTTTGGCGCCAACCTGACAATTTCTATCATCCCAGGTGGTCGCTGGCTTCTTTTCGTCGCTTCTATGGTGGCAAGCACCACGTCATCCTTTTAAATTTGCGTCACAATCAAACACTTCTGACTCCACTGATGTGTCCATATGTATTCATTCAACGGCCGCCGTCAGTAGGTGCTTTACATAATTTCAACGACATCAGTAGTTAACATCGAGGCCACCACCCCACGGTGGGCCGTTGCGCACTTTAGGCAGAGGAAAACTGTTCGGCGCCAGTGGAGGCTCTTTCTTTGCGTCGGAGGACACTGGTGCCAGTAGTCTGTTGCTTAAGATACGTTCGATTTCTAAACGACACGAGCCTAGGACGTCATCCGTGACCACCTGATCTCTTGCCAGTGCCACCAGCATCTTCCAAACTAATCAAACCGTGCACCGCCAGACACCACCTCGTTGGCTAGAAGAGGAAAGGTTGAAGTGTCGCTGGATTTTCCGTGCCCGCAAGCACTCCCCAGTTTTCTTTTTATCTAGGTGGACTACACTGTCTCTCAGTTAGGAGACACCCCCGACGAACTTGGTGTCGTTGTCGCTGTATATCCGTCTCGGTGCCCTCTGTCTACTCACACACCTCGTCAGAACCATGATAAAGGAGTCAGTATGTAGCTCGTAAGCGACTTCCAGCCAAACGGCGCGGGTATGTAGGCAGATGCATAAACAGCGGCACCTCTTCTCCCGCTTCCGGCCGTTACGAACCGCGTTTGGGCCAAAATAATCCATTCCAGCGAATGAGAAACTCCACCACCCCTTTTGAGTCCGATACAAAAGTTGCGGAGCAATCAGCAGCTGACTAACGGAGGCGTTCATCCTGGGGCATATTGCACATGTTCCTATTAATTTCCTCACGGGGCTGTTCTCTTTCGCGATTCAGTACTGCTTTTTTACAGCTACTAGAACGTGCAGGTGCCCATGAGATCTTCGTCACTGGGTACTGAGTAATTCTCAGGTCTGTTATTGGGTGACTATTGGGCACGATTACCTGATGCTTAAAACTACCTGGGTGCCTCTTGTGTGCTAGTTGACCCCGACGCACAGCAGGTCATTAATAACCACTGGGCATAACCTCCACAATGAATGCCATTTACCCAAGTTTCTTGCCTGCATTGTCACCGGACACCTCCTTCTGTATCACCCTAATCACCCCGGGTCTTGCCTGGTTCGCTTTTTCACGTGACGATTTACCTAAATTCACTATCCCATAATTTCTGACGGGATGCATAGTACGAATATAGAACAAGAAAACAATCAACCACATCACAGCTCCCTGCAGCCTTGACCAGTCTGAGTAACGCCGAAAATCTTAGCCACGTACCTGGGCACAAAACGACAAAGTTAACTGCGGACCGTACTTTTTTAAGTTCTACTCCGTCTGGAGGAGCAACAAACGTGGACAATTGGGGTAGGTGAATATATTTCTGCAAGAACGTTATGCAGTAGCGAATAATGTTCAAGTCCATCCAGTACCACAATTTTCGGAAGGCAATATGTAATGTTTTCTTTATTACCTCTCCAACCTAGTCCTCACGGACGTCCTCTTTTCCCTTTAATAGGCTTTGCGGTATCTTAATCACCCAAAGTTTTCCATAAACTTGCGCCAGCCATCCCAGGCTGCGGTTTCCGGCTTGTTTAGGGTTGATGCTAACCCAGGCCACATTTGCACAATCTCCGAGGAAGTCCTTTTGTAGGGATGCATAGCAGAACAAGCAACCCTAGTGGGTCAACCAGGGAGAAAAGGTTTTAAAAAATACCCCGCCTGGTATTCGGTCTATCAACTGGCTCAAAAGGAAGAGTAATCTCACCATGAATTGTATCCCATGGTGGGCCTGATGCTTTCTAGGATGCCGCCCTGGACAAAGGCAGAGGCATTGAGGTAGCGTTAGGTTCCCGGTCTACTTTGATCACTCCCACACCTTCGGAGACTCTGGGAGTATTAGACACCAGAAGTGTGCTTTTACTGTCAATTAAGTCCCTCTCCACTTTCGCGGGTAGGTTTACACACTCTACTGTCCTAGAATTCCACTTAGATTGGTCGTTAAAAAACAAAAAGTAATATTACATTCGGCAGCCTCCACTGAGCGAAAAGATAACCCGTCTGCAAACTCATTCATCAGCCGAGCTTTTTCAAGGTCTTGACGACCGGGTGATACCTCGCTCACTTGTCCTTCCTCTACCACCTTTTCTTGAGCTAGCCTTGCTTTGACGTGACCCCATTCGATTTTATCAGAGAAATCCTATGCCTAGAATTAAAACTACGCCGCCTAGCGCCATAAAACATTTAGTTATTCGTAGGGAATTGCCGAGCGTCCGAACCGTTCGGTGGTAGCCCTTGACCATTTTCTTCCGTCTTTCTAGTTGATGAAATCCGCATGTCAAAGTACAGTAAAGAGTAAATGTTCTGGTCTTGGTCCGGGCGAACTCGATCAGCAATTCACACTGCGATTCGTGCAAAAATAGATTTCCAACGTTATGGATAGTTCTTCGAAACACCAAGGCAACGCGTAGACTAAATTGACGGGAAGTCGAAGATGGAACAACATTGCTCCGCAAATTCTACGGTACTATTCACGAGTTAGAAATTGTGCACACAAAAACCATACATTTGACAGTGGGCCCCAGTCACTGTCCCGCCGGAAAGTACTCAAAAATAGGACACTAATCTGCGTACAAATAAGGGTTGACTAAAGAGAATAAAAGAAGTACCTGTCCCGTGGTTGAAACAAACGCAAGAGATTCTGTACACCTCATCAGGTTCAAAAATATTTATTGAGCTTGGAAGCCAAAAATCAATGTGAACGAACGAATTTTCCACATTCAACCAACGTGAGCGTTGAATGGCGATTGTATTGTAACAAAATCATTTCAAGATGACGTCAAAAATTTTGCTCGTTTATCTCCTCTTCCACCACCTTTTTCCTTCTCTGTCTTACTCTGAACTACACTACAAGCCCATTTCTCTCGGTATGCCAGCATTAGCGTGGGACTCTCCGTAACTTACGCATTTCATGGCTCAGATAATGCACTGCTGCATTTTCCCGTTGGGTGTCCGTGCCGTGTTTTGGTTTTGACCCTTGACATCTGGCGGTCACTGCCCATCAGGAGGCTCTCCGGCTGGCCCTTCTAAATCAGTCCCCAATTTTGAGGTGAGAAGAAATTCCTTGGAAGTCGTATCACACTGGGGCTTTCAGGCGCCTACGAGCAAAACCAGGAGTCTTGGACCGATCCGAAAAATATGTGATACGATGTGATCTGGCACTGCATATTTTCGAGGAGTGTCTACTAGAGGAGTGGGCTTCTGCGTTTCTCATAAAGCCTAATTGCTGCGAAATAGCCCATGCCACCAGTTCTTCCACGATTTGAAACGAATCCGATGAAATGCCATGCTTGGTATTTTATATTATCTGTGTATTCACTTTTAGATGCTTACTCCTCTACAAATCCTTTAGCTTAGGATATTCCAGTGTGTTTAAAAAGCAGTAAACTTGCCTTGAGGATGACTGACCACGGTGGCTGAAACGTTGGCACATTACAACCAGCGACAACGTTGTGTAATTAAAAATATATTATTCATAGTAAACTCCCCATTTTGATGGCATATATCATTTGCCTCCTCTCATTTTCTAATTTCAGCCGTCGTAATGAAAAATTATATGAGTCAACGTGGTCGCCACCACCCTCCATTTAGTGGACTTCGTTTGCTAGTGGAATATACATACCAAATTACCAAAGTGTGAATAGTAAAATGAAAAGATTCATGCAATTCGTTTCGTAGGTATAAGTGCGAGTTTTTATTGCTGTATTTAAAAATCGTTTTTCTATTAGCCGCAAAACGTGCTGAACAAAAGACATTCTATCTGCAACTTCAGACGGAGGTCTCGTTCACGGAAGGCTGTGCAGCATTGCACTGTCTGCTTGAACGTAAGGCATGGAGCTCGTTCGAGGAAGTAATACAGTCAATCGGCTGATGGCTTGAAAATGAGACGATAGGCTCATTCGAAGCCATAGCAGTGCCAACTGATTGCTGCCCTTAACGTGAGACTTTGTCTTCATTCGAATTCGTGGCTGGCAGAAGTAACTGCGGCCTTAGCATGGNAAGGAGATGTCGTCAGAAGACCGAATCTTGGGCCATTAGGCAATATGCTATCACCAACATATACGACCTTGAGACGGCCAATGTTAATTGCATCGACGCGACTGAGTAGATCAACCTTGAAGGTTTGACGTGACGAGAAATCACGCGAAGTGGGATTTTGTAAGGTTGCTGTAGCGATTTGCGCACCGATTCAACCTGAATAAATACATGCGAGCAAGTATCGAGTTTAGTCGGAACGAATAGCTATCGTTTCTGTAAGCGAGTTTGGACAGGAGAAAAATGTCGCATGTGCGTAGACAACCAAGTAGCGTATCTGTGTAACAATGAATCAGGACCCCGTTCCGTAAAGAATTCCGCAAGCAGTTGTAATGTCATGTTGAACAAATGTTCTGCTTGGTAGAGCAAGCGGTAAAGTTTCGCGCCAATCGGGGTTCTCGATATTTGAGAACTGCTTTGGGTTGGCGATGAAACAATTCGACTAAGCCGTTCGATTTCTGGTGGTAATCGGTCTTACGGATCCGCTACGTATCCAGCATACCGATAATGGAAGAAAATAGATGGAACTCAAATTGTTGCGCTCGGTCATTTGTGGCGGTAGAGGGACAGCCGTACAGAGCTATCCATTATTATACGAAATGTCTAGCCACTGATTCGGCCGTTACAGTAAAGATGTGAATAGCTTGGGTTATCTATTGAATCTATCGATGCACGTTGGCAGATAGGCATACCTAGGTGTTGGAAACCAACCGCTATGGGAGCGCCCTGATAGCATATTCCGAGGTACCCACTACTAGACTAGGAGTGACAGACGGGTCCGGGTGAGGCATGAGAGTGGTCGTAGCTAAAATGCCAGTTTGATATCCGAAAATGCCACTCGTGTGGTATCCGTAAGTACGTGGGTTATCATGAAGTAGGTCGGTTAGCGGGTGCATGCATTCGGCCGCATGGGAAATGAAAAGGTGATAGAAGTTTATTGGCCCCCAAGATGCTTTAAGCTCCTTGACTGAGGGTGGCACGGCATAATCGAGAATGTTGCGTATTTTATTCTCTCGTGACCGAGGAACGTCAGCTCCGTTTTCCCAAGCTCACACTTATCGACATTGACTAGTATTCGATTGTCAGACAGAAGTTGAAACAGCAGAGTGAAATATGCGGCTAATGAATCATCGACATGAACGTGAACAAAATCCAGGTCTTGTGTGATGCTATCGATAGACCTTTGAACAGACCGTTGGCTGTCGTTGCAGCAGCTTTCTCGACATCTTTAGTCTCAACTGGGATCTGGTGGAATGGTCGTACCAAAGCGATTATAGAAAACAGTCCTGTCGTGAACTGACGCTGTGATGTGTATATGGGTATTGAGTAACAATGGAAACGTGTTGCCATCTTCAGTTTACGAAGCCGGCTTCAAACTTCTGATGAACTGTAACTTGTGAAGTGGCGTGGACTAATGTTGAGCGTCCCCCCTCAAATTGTCAGGATTTCGTAAGCCCCCGGGATGAATACCTCACATAATTCCGCAAACCATGCTGCGACGAACACAAATTTTCAGTATCATAGCGCTTTCCAGTATATTATGGCAATCAACAGCGGAATGGGAGTCACTGTAGGTTATAGCATTGAATGCGATGCACTTTGATTATTCCACTAACTGCCTTTTCTTATTCGGCAAGCTTCTAATAAATAGAGAATTCGTGGAGTTATTGTTAAAAGCTTACATGATTGAAATTCAACGTGGGAATCCGTCAGAAGGTTTTCGTTGAGATCTGCAGGTTAAATTATCTTCGGCCATCTGCAGACGAAAAAGCACTGACAAGAATAATTTAGATACTACTATTTTTTCACTTTTGTTTGTACTCGGTTGATACTGGTTGTCCAACAGGAGTGCCTTCACAGTTGAAATTAGCGCATAGATTCTGAAAAATTGTATGCATGCAGGCAATCAAGTGCAAGACTTCATGTTATGGAATGAAGCGGGTGCATGAAGAAAGTGTTTCGCGACAGTACAAACAAAGTTTTAGCGGAACTTGGATTTTTCCCTCCGAATAGCTTGTTTAACCGAACGTTGACCGCCAAGCGTGCGTTGCTCACGCAGGCACCGCTCGCACGCTCCTGTCCAAATATGCTCAACCTGCTACCGCTTCCGACTGTCTTTTTCTTGTACCAGTCAAGTATCAGGGTTGCCAGTATTGCAGTCGTGCGGAGCCGAGTAAGAGTGATGCAAGAGAGGTCACAAATGTTAAGGGCATGTAAACGTAATACGAGGTCTGCGTTAGGTCAATCCTTTCTTAAATGTACAAAGATGGACATAGGAGCAATGGTATGAACACCGCCCACTGGTTTTCAGCCCAAACGCTTCCTTGTCATCATTCCAACTCCTCCAAGGGCAGATTTGCAGTTCTACATGTGGCCACAAAGCCTTTTCAGGTAGTGTTTATGACTTGCACTGTCACAGTTTAAAATTTTACTCCCAATGGGGACAAAAGAACGAAGTGCGAACAAGTCCTTTAAATAACATCCTCAATTTTTCGTCGCAAGTCGTTGTTATGATGGTATTTCGAATGAATTGGTGATTGTGCACGGAATGGTTATAAACAAATAGTGTGATGTGCAAAGAAGCGTTGGATTAATCTGAAAAAGGAATGAATTTGCCCTAAATTTCAAACCACGAAGAGAAAACTAGAATCCTTGATCGTTCCCTGAGTGCCCTTCTTTCGTAGATGAGGGCAAATATTCTCGTGCTTCCCAAGTCAAGGTGGAATTTAACTAACATGAATTTGAACGAAGATTTTACTTCGAACTTTCTTACAAGGTTATTCAACTTCAGGTTCCATCATCTCAGTGAAACACCTTCAGATAAAAGTTCGAACCAAAAGGTGTTTATTGGGTCAAGTAACTTTAACATTAACAGAATGACATCTCAGTTTGGTTTCATAAAATGCGTAATGCTCATACTCGCCTGCATCAAAAGTGCCAAAATGCAGCCGGACGCTGTGTTAGGTCACACTTGAACTACTATCAGAACATCTAAAATGGTACCTGACACTGAGGCCTTCTGATCCCAGCCATCCTGGTCTTCGCAGACGCAAATGTACCAGGCGGTTCTGCGTGTTCTTTTGCTCATCAGGATCCTTTATTCGTCGCAGCGTTTTATCTGAATTAAGAGTCTATATTATGCTCAGAAATATTCATGGGAGAAAATAATTGCAACGCGTGTACTCGGTTTCACACTTTGATCTGTGCGCACAGCTAGAAAGTTTGAGATTTGAAAAGCATCGCATCCTCCCTGTACCATCAGCACAAGCAGCTGGAAGTTACGGTCACCGCGACAGCACATGGGGTTTTGGCCGTCGAATACTTCCGTCCGTTATGATTACGTTAGGATTCTATCGTCAATTTGTCCCGCGAAAGAGTACAAAGGATAAAACTGAAAGCAAACATTCGTGGCTGGTAGTATTTACCGGCTGGTTGATAATGGACTGTTTCAAAAATTGCTGTATGGACGGCTGTTCAGCGCTGCCCGTTAAGTGTTTAAAATGCAAGCAAAATATCTCAACATGGTGGTTTGCCTCTTTTGTTTATGCTCTAGAAATCGACGAGAGATAAAGGTTATTACGAGTAGCATTAAAGTGTAAGGAATTCGATGGAAAGATGTGACTTCGCCTCATCGGGGCTGATCAACCCCGAAGCAGTTCATCGCTCGAGTGATGCCCTGCTTTAGCGTCCCAATTGTAAAATAACTATCACCATTTCATCCAGTTCAGTTGCGCAGCGCTTCGACGACATGATCGACAAACTTGGAAAGCCAAAAACGTTTGGAGACAGACTGAAAGGGAGAAACATATGTTTCTCACCATATGGTGAGTTCATGTGCAATCACGTGATGCAATCCAGAATAGCTTCACGTTGGCCTGCGTAGACAAGCAACCAGTGAGAACAGCGACAAACCGTCGTGAAATTCAAACATTACCTGAAGAGGAATCGACGTGGTGATATACGAAAAAAACATTCAGTTTGAACAATAAATCGATGCTACGGTGTTGTTTAAAATGACATGTGCAGGTCGTAAATGATAGTTTTCGTTTTTGTAGACGTTTGCGCAAATACACAGCTGTTTTGTAAACCTTCAAACATGAATAAATATCCTCGAAAAATTCGGAAAGGCAGCTGAAGAGCATCGGAGATGCTGCCTTTTTTTGGAGTCCCGCTGAAATCGATGGAAAAGTTCAATTTTCTGGTATTCAGAATATCTTAGTCGACTGTTATCGATCGGAACGTAAAAAATAGAAATACCGTCAGGTTTTGGAAGAGCAACGACTTCGGGCTTCGCGGAGGGGAAAAAAAGATCACGATAATTAGCGAACACGTTTGGGTTTATCTAGAAGTCTTCTGTGTACATACTAATGATAACTACACAGCACTGGTGGAACACCGTTTACCAAATTGCATTAAATGATTGATTGTTCTTTCCCATTGGTGGATCGTCCCAGTTCTAAGTGTCTGGCTTTCGTGTATGGACGACAGCCAAGGTGCACCACGTTGTATCACCTGATATGTATTTTGGTTCACCACGAAAGGGCCACGTGAGAAATCCAAAATACCAAGTTTATACTAACAGAAATGGAGAGTTTGGAAGAGAAAACACTTAATGCGAGAAAGATAAATTTGCGCTCTAGGTAGTTTGTGTACATATAAAGCAGATAGTTTACTGATATGTTATTCACGCCAATAATGTTGTCTATATACTTGGCTTTTGAGGTATCCAAATAAAAGTTTATTTGAGGGATACCGGAAGTTTGTTTTAATGCCGCGTGACATCTAGCTGCATTATATTAATGTTTTCTTGGTTAACCCATCGAAATGATTGGAAATATCCAAATGCAAGTAGGAATGAATCACTACAACGCCAGTCCGAACACAAATCGAACTCGTAAATCTTTGCAATTCAAAGTTATCGTTTCATGCCGTGTTCCAAATAGTAAGATTCACACAAAGGAACGGAAAACTAGTTAATAAGCAGTTGTCACGCATTTCAAGATTTTTAAAGGTAAACTCCAGCCAAAACCGTTAAAATTCACAATAATAATAATAATAATAATAATAACCTTCTGGGAGCATTCATTCGCCATTTGTATCTGAATATCTGACTAAACGAGGGCGGGTAATCTGAAGGTAAAAGTGTTTTACAGTATCTTGCTGCATTCCAGAAACTAATGAAAAAAAACGACTCGCCGGATTAACATATTGTGAACCATAAATACAGATTACTATCCGGCTCATGTATTGCCTAAACATTAATTACAACCTGCTGGGGAAAAACCAGAGCACTGTACTCCTTCCTTCGGTTTCAAGAAGTTGGGGTCTAATTTTCCTGTTTACTAAACCACGTCTCACCGATTGTGCGCGTATACGGACTTTTATTCCTGAACATCAGACAGATTACAAAAGTACTCATAATGGAATACGTTGCTACAGTAAGCAGAATCACCAATCCACGATCGATTTCCTATACCACTTGCTCGGTCGATCGTCGTTCAGGGTCCGTTTCGCTTTATAGGATCAGCCGTCACTCACAGCACGTAGTAACCTCACAACCCTCTGCTCGCAAGCATCTCGCGTACTGCTTCACTTACAGCATCTCTTGCGTGGCCTGTAAACCGTTCTACTTATTGCCATCTGACTGAAAATCCTGTGGTAAGCCTTCTGAATAACGCCTGTATATTTCTTCAGTTCTACCCACAAATTTACACCATACCATAGATGAATAATTACTAGCTGATTCTCCAAGTTACCCAACATCGTTGCGGTTGATTCATTATTGTGGAGCCCCCCATCCCCCGTTAAATGAACGGCAATCGAAATCCTTGAGTTATTCTGACATTCATATTTCAAGTTCACTTTACAATTAATTCAAATTTTAATGTATATTTCCGAATTTCATTTCTCTGCGCATTCGAAGACCTCCTCAGAGTGATCCGACATTGTTTATCCTTGACTTTTTCTCTTTTTGCCTTTATCTGTGCCTTAAAATGCTTTGAACGACCGAGTTTGCTGTGACCCGTTTCACGAGGTTCCATTTTTCTCTTCGACGACTGGTTCTTTGTTTTATATTCTAGTTTGTCGCTCTCCCCTTACATATTTAACCCATTTTTACGTCATTTGTCCTTCCTGGGATCACACATTTGTGACGGGTCAAAGTTGCACTGCACATCCAAGTGATACTTAAAAATGTAACTGCGCAATACTGTATTTTCAATTGAACCGTTATTCATTTATGGTTACACTAACTTCGCATCCTTTTTTTGGTCAACACATATCCTACTTGGAAATATTATTACGATGCGGAACGCATGCATAAAATGGTTATGCGCGTCAGTATGCTTCTCGATGTCTGACGAGAATAAAGCAAGTATTATTGTTGGGAAATCAAAAGCAGCCGCTTGGGAACCTTTTAATTTCCCTCTCTGCTTTTCGGATCTCCTCATATGCAGACAGATTTGAACTAAATTTGGGCTTGGACCATCTGGGTATGTGTTGTAATACTCTGAGAATTTGATCTTCGTTTATTCCGTGGTTGAAGTCATAGATACTGTGCTTGACTTCCTCAAGAGGCCGGGAGTCGTGCAACCATGAGATGGAAATAGGTTGAAAATAGGCCACGTTTGACGATCTCTTCTTTTACACTCGGTTGTCAAAAGCACATCGGACAACCGGCGTACTCCTAGTAATTTTCACAAACATCACGCTTTTAATCCGTACTCTTTTCGAAGTTAAAACCAGTTCGGATTCCCGAAACGAAAATGCTCCATGCTAACACACCCGCTGTTACATTGAACTGAGTGTCTCGCCCGAAGGTATAAATCCCATTTCTCTTCCCGATCGGTATCACACCTGATTATTTCAGTAAAAATAGGCGCAACGATTGCTGCTTACTGTTCCCTTTGAAGCCAGTTTTGGGTTAGATATTGCAGAGTGAGTTAGAGTTCACGAAAATCGTAGGACAGATATGGACGATGTTACGAAAGGTTTTGTGATCCGTCCACTTGCCGTCAGGCTTAGTTACGTATCTTCTGACTAAAAAGCTAGATTTAGGAGAATTCAAAAAGTATATGTTCACTCGTATACGTATACATATATCACCATTTGGTAAATTTATACCGTCATGTTAGAGAAGGTGGAGTATGAGCGAAACTCAGGAGTGGTTGGGGTGGTGATTGTGTGTCTCGAAGGGCAGAGTGCTTATAAGTGGGTACCCTAATATAATTCTAGGTTTTGGCCGTATGCGTGATGAAGTACTAAGCTGAGTGTTGGAGGTGCGCAAGGATATTTAGAATGAACCTCGTGTCTGTTGCTGCAATCGATAAGCCGTGAAACAATTCACGGACAGCACCTAGCTTAGGAAATAGAATTGTTCTTCCGTACGGTCGGTGAGCGCGGTGGAAAATATGTTCAGTTTGACGGGAACAGAAACTTACTGTCCGATGACGGAAATCCATAGCTGGGTAAAGTGAAGGTCGATGACCAATCCCATAAGCACCAGTTAAGTATGCTGCTTTTCGGATAGCCAGTTCTGTGAGTAGTACCATAAAGGTTCGGCATCATCCTTCAACTGACCATTAAGAATCTTCGGAAGGACTGTGCAGATATCGTTTCTTCCCTGTTAGGCGTGGTCACGAGTGCATGTTCACCACGCCCGAACTGAGGCACTAACCTGTGACGAGTGAATTCGTTTCAAACGTCTCAACCACTACGGAAAGAGTCAGGTTCTCAACGGTTAACTGAACTTAAATACAATATACACCGCCTATCAATGCCACGTGAGGTGAAGGATAGTAATACCGATAGATGAACTCCCTGCAGATATCTAAAATAATGCTCAAAACTTTTGTCGTACTTCCACAGGGAAGAGTGAACGGAACTTTGGATTAGAACTTACTAAGACATTAGCATCTTGTATTCTAAAAACAAATTACTGGCACATCATATATATATATATAATGTATATATATTTAGTGAAGCACGGTATGAGCACATTTTAACAGGAAAAGTTGACGTGAACTCAGTGACAGTCACCGAAATGTAGCAAATTTATGTAAATGATATGAAACCAGGCTACTGCCACTTGAGTTTCAGGTATCTTTCAAGTAACAACCGGGCTCGGTTGGCTTACTGATTCGACTCACGAACGTTCCACCCTACTTAGTATCTTAATAGTGGACGGTGGACAGGATTTGATGGGGATTCCTAATGGAGGCAGAATAGCTGAACATTGCTTTTATGGTTTTATTGGTGAACTGAGTGTTGATGATGCATGACAAATAATCTTTTCTGAAATTTTTTCTTTGCATTACCAAGCTGTTTTTCGGACAACAAGCTTGTTAGACTGCTTCCAATCATCCTTGGAACCGCAAAGAAGCTTCAAATATTTTGAGGCTGTAGCCACATGAATAGTCGACATTCGAGGTCTAGAAACTAAGTACGTTCCTATTTGGTAAAACGGAGGAGCCTTATTATTGTGAATGATATAATATTAATAACACAGCGTTGTTGGTAGATGTAATGCGCCAACGTTTCGACTACCGTGGGTAGTCTTTCTCAAGGCAAGTTTTACAATCAAAGCATTTGATTGTAAAACTTGCCTTGAGAAAGACTACCCACGGTAGTCGAAACGTTGGCGCATTACATCTACCAACAACGCTGTGTTATTAATATTATATCATTCACAATAAAAACCAATACATGGCGCATCGATTTTTCGATACACTCCTTACGTCGTTTGGTCCGGAGGAGCCTTATGTTTAAAATCGAGTGACTGTTTAAGCAGTAAGTCAAGTAAGGTCTGCCTTCGATTGGTTCAAGAACAGTTTGCGCTTTTGATTGCGGTAAATCTGTGTATAGATAAAGCGTGATACTTGCACACCAAAATAGCAGCCAAGGGAAGGTAGGCAGTTCTACAGACTAGTCCTGTGATGGAATTTGTGAAAACTATTTTGTATGCTTACTTTAGTCAGCCGCCCTAGTCAGACCACCCCACTACGTTGCTGAAATAAACTCTCATCTTATGATAACTTTGCATCTAGTCTCTGAGTGACACTAAAATGCCATATCACTGGCTTTCAAATTATGGTTATTTCCAGTGTGAGTATTTTCTGGAGGTTGCGTTGAGCCAAACACTTTGGACTGTTTCACCTGAAGAAAAGATGAGGGCTAATTTAACCTTATTCATTTGCTGCTTTCTCTGGAGCATTCCAAACATCAAAAATCTGTAACAAGAAATCCATTTTGAAAAAGAGGTGTTGTCGAAAATCAAACATGTTTCTAACTCAAATGATTTCGTTTTGAATGCGACGCGCTCAGCCTGTTTCTAATTGTCATTCAGCAGTATTTTGGTTTTTAACTCTTTGACCGTGAAAGCCACACAGAAGAGACAATTACTGTATTGCTTAGATCGTGAAGTTTTGAATAGTGGAATCCCCACACTCAGAATTTTGTACAAAAGGTTGTTTGCTCTAGGGTACCTCGATCCTGTGACGTGATCAACAGGGGATTAAGGAAGAGACGGGGTTCATATTTCAAGGTTCTGAAATGTGCTTGAAATTCAGCAGGTGAAAATAGCTTTGTCTCTCCACTATACAAACAAGGATGCTGCTGTTTACCAGTCACTACGACTTTCCCCACTTCACAAACGGGATCATCAATATCGAGAACTCCGAGTCTAGAAGACTGCGCTATGGAAACCTTACTTCGTGGAACACGCGATTTATGAAAGATGCAGAGATGCCAGGTGCAAGGTAAGTTGTTGAATTACATGGAGTAAAACTAAATTGCAATGGAAATTGAATGGGAGTAGTGTAAACCGCGCTAAGGATTGAATTTGTTGAAACACACGACTCAAAAGAAAGCAAAAGTACGCTTAATCTTCTCGTGTTACGACGTGCCGATCTAGAGGTCTACACGAGAAGAACCAAAATCAAAAACACACTACTGATAGTCAGCGCCTCAGGCATTCTTTCCATCCATCCAGATTACCGGCCATGGTACATCAAGCCAACTGGGTCGAAGTTTACTGTCTATTGTGTCGGCCATACCAAGCCTAAGTATTACGACGAAAATAATAAATCCGGGCCATCCTGCGGCGTCCGTTCTCCATACACTTACATTTTTCTTTGCGAGAGACACTGAATTTCAATCTTACGCTGCCGAACTTTTGCTCAGTGTTTGGTGACGTCTGTTAATTTCAAACAGAAAACAGAGCCCATATACTTAGTGGCCAGATTTCGAGGCATACGGGTTGCTTAAAACCGAGCTGCGTTTTGGTATCTGTTGTTCACAAAGGATTGGAAAATCTCTGTTAGTAGAAGAACAACGGAGTCGCCAATTCGATTTAGATAACGTTGAAATTCTGAATCAGGCATCTACGGAACATGTGAGGAAGTTTTCAGAAGCCTAACCTTTTTCAAACAATTCAATCACTGGACACATTGAATTGGATCACGTGTATACTCGTTTGAGACACAAGCAATCCAAAAGCGGGTTGGAGCGGTTAAATTGAAGCAAAAAGATGCAAAATGCATCGTTGCGTAGACGAAGTCTTACTTGTTTATACTGAAGAAGTCTCTGTCTTGAACAAGATAAGCGGTTATTGGGAAAAAGCAAGATGAACAACGGATTCCCTGTTTACCGATTAATTCCAGCTTTTTAAGAGAATTATCAAACGAAACGCACATGGATATCTGCATGACAGAAATAGGTTTGAACAAAAAGATAAATGAATTTTCGCTGATTTAAAGCACCGAATAAGAGTGATGACCTGGATCAATCGAAAAAACGACGATTATCGATAGAAAGCTGCCTTGAGCAAATTTGGTCTTGGCTACCAAAGATCCCGCTGGTTATTTCTTCCACCAAATCGCTGTAGTTACAGTTAATACTCATTTTCATATTTTAAAGAGTTCGCTCCCCAAACAAACTGATACAAATTCATCTTTTCGAGAACTCGTTGAGTAAGTTCAGGTTGCCCGATTTTCCTTTACTCTCACCCGGTAAGTGATCGATACCAATCAGCACTGTACGGATTAGTCCCCACCTGACCAATCACGTGTTGCCATTCTAATTGGCCATACCCTCGTAAGAGCTAGCTGTCGGATAAATCCAATTTTAGCTACAGTTTTCTCAACCATATCAACCATTGCTAATATCCTCGTGTCTAACGTACACAAAGATTAATTACCGAAATTTAATGTTTCATAAATTATGGTTCGGATATGTCTGTACGATTCTTCCACTACATACGAGCTTAATGAATCGTTTCAACAAGCGTATTCCGCACTATTACAACATTGCCCAGTTTTAAGAGGACATTACACTCGTATGTCGTAAAATTATCCGTTATTTTCGAAAGCGGTTTTGTTGGAAGTCAGAAAAAGCGTCATAAATTTCGCAGAGCGATTGACATTGTTTCACATTTCTGGCATTCAGTATTTCCTGATTCAAACTTAATCAGTCACGTTGTTTTAAAAAGAGGTGACAGTTGCGCAAACACTTAAAAAGTAGCGTTTTGTTGGTTGCCGGTCCTATGTTACTCTCTGTTACGTTCTCTATAGATAGACGATCGATATCAATCGGCAATTTTCTAGGATTGGTCCCAAATGGACGAGTCACATTTCCTCACTATGTACGTAGACATGCACTGGAACTGAACGAGTCGGTATCTGATACATGGACTCTCGGCACTGTTGTTGCCATGACCAGTTAGGTCACACCCTAAACAATTTTTCTGCCAGAATACATAACGAAGCATATTTCTGCTTGGTTTTTATTCGTACGACTGACTACGGCAGACAGTTAACGAGTTGTTTGAACCTGGGTCGAATAACCACTTCACTGTTCTAGCGTCAGAGTGATTTTTTTTTCTCACTGGTCATTTTACTGGCATTAAAGTGCTATTTCACACTCACTCGATCGTTTTATGTCCTTGGTACTGACGCAATGCTGGGCAGTTACATTTGGTCCTATTCCTTCGCAGACAGTGGGCTTTATGGTCCATCTGCTTTTGTGCTTGCGTACAGCACATTTTGCCTCTCTCTCGATGCAGGATTTTATTCACTGACGGTGATTTTCGCCCAGTCCAAGGTTGAATTGCGAATCAGCAAATATGAAACACCTAACGGGAAAGTTGCAGGGTCAGCATGAGACGAAACATGGTAATGGGGCCAAGATGTAAGATACTGATTAATTTGCTTTAATTTATTCATGGCGAAAAAGAAAAATACACGTTAAGGTAATTCCGTTTACCGATGGAACGTGCAACGCTCCTGGCGTTGCCGTGACTGATCCGTAGGATAAACGTTAATAATAGAAAGCCTACGTGTAACCCGTGGGAAATACGGGCCAAACCTAGCAGAACCATTTTGGCTCACTGCTCACGGCCAGACGGTGTCATTAAATTACTCAGGTCGCGGACGTATAATCCGCTTAGGTCGTCGATAGTCCGCGCGATCTCAAACTGATTTGGTTCGCAAGGAATACTTGTCCTTCAAACTTACCATCTTCTAAGCCACCGCTGTTTTTTTACTTTCAAGGTCATCAATGCGCATTGTACAAAGAGAACCTCGAAGAACGCCATTCGGCAGATCACGAAGATTCTATGAATGTACAACAGTACCTGGAACCAGAGTTTCCAATGTCTGTGCTAATTGTGTACCCTCCATTATGTTTTTGCTGAAAGCTGATCAATACATTGTTCCTACTGGGACGTAAAACTTCTCCCTCAGCTTGCGTGCACCACTTACGCTAGGTCGGGCTAGAGCTGGTACCAATCGATGTCGCATCTATTTCAGATCTGTCAATGCCTGGACCTGCCTAACCTTCCGTTCGACCTACTCGCCTCTTGAACCTATCACTATATGATTTCACTTTCCAGTGACGCAAAAATTCGAAAAGCAGCGGTCGAGTTAAGATTTCAGACCACTTAATTTGCACATCGGGAAGACGAAGTGGTATATTTTCGTCCTCGATTTTGCAGGAAGATTCGTTACTCATAAAGTAAAAGTGAGGACCACTTTTTCAGCTCCCTCTTTGGTGTATTTTGAGAAAGTGATACTTAGATAATTGCAAATGTTTTCAAGGAAGACAGCAGATGGCCTCTTATGTATCAGGCAGTCCTCCATTTAAGCAGACCTCCACTTATCCCAGTTACCGTCAGATTCAATAAGCAGAGAATTGCCGAAAGGACGATAATTTATCACTAAAGTTTTCTGGAATTAGCTATACATTAACGCCGATCGGAACTGCACTCAAACCGGAATAAGTCCCGCTGTCGCTAGCAGGCCTTCCTTGGGAGTGTAAATTCGCCGGTGCCTTGGTCGCTTGTGTTTGTATGTCACATCCTCGGTCGTTCAACAATGACACTTGCGTACGCAGACGTCCCCAATGTAAAAGTAGTGAATTTCATCAAAATCTATTGAGCATTTTAATGCAACTTCCTGAATGAATGGTTTATCATAAAACTGAATCAGCTTGTCAGATGATGTGTGTAGCACGATGAAAGATCGCAAACTAACTCTGCGGTGTGGCCGGAAGCTAAATTTGGAAAGTTTTCTGCTCAGGGACCAGAAAGTGGAATTTCATCAATCGTTTTGTCATTGTTACATGAAAACTAAAGAGAGGAGACGCATCTGCTTATTGTTGCGACAAAACTTTCCTTTCAGAATACACTTTAACTAGCCTATTAGTGTACGAGTTACCTCAAACAGGTGGATATTTGATTTATCCATTAGACCATACTTTGATTCTGCTGAATCCTCTCTTGATTCACTCTCGAGGAACTGGATAAATCCTGATTTAAAACTAGCTGTATTTGTGTGTCAGAATCACGAAATGCTCCCAAGAGTTCTAACTTTATCGAAAAACACAAATTTATCGATTCTTAAGGGGATACGACGCCCCCAGTTTGCAGGAATTAACAAGCGGGAAGAAACTTTTCCACGGAAATCCGGGTGCAACTTGACAGCGGAACACTTTGCGATATTTCAGATATCGGATGTTATAAAATTTGCAGATGAAGCTCAAACTGTAAAGGACCGCCGAAGACGTAGAACGGGACCTTGAAAAATAAATTGTAATGTATTTCCCTCTGCCTCCTTTCTCTTCCGCACTGTTTTCATATCAATGTTCCTTCGAGTGATACGAATCGGACGTCTCTGTCACTTCTATCTATTATCTTCGAATTGACATCAAAAATTTTGGATGCAAGGATCCTCTATTCAAACACTGTCACTACAGCTGGGATTCTGTGAGTGACAACTATTTAGGCCAGGTGATGGAAATTTGCTTGTCATATCCAGGAAAATTGTAAAAAATGTATGCACACTGATGTGTTGCGTGAGATTACTAGTGGTATTTCGTACACGAAGCAAAGTTTTCTCCAATCCGTCGTCATACAATCGATGTCGGGTACGGAAACAACTCATACCCACCAACATTATCCTGGCTTCAGCTTGGGTACTGTCAGTTGATTATTCCAAAGACAATCCCTATGATAGCTTAAGCTACAAAGAAACCACGCAGTGGCTCACAAGACTTCAATGGTTACCTCAAAGTGTAGCCCGTTGATCGCCATATTTGTTTCCTTGTATATTTAATAATGCTAGTTATTGCATTTATTCGGTTTTCTATGGCTTTACCTTTTTCAAACTTGTACATTTCATGTGGGCACAAGATCAATTCAAAAGTCACTTTCCAGCATGCGCTGCGATCCTAGGCCTTCTACCATAAGGTCAGCTTTCAATACTTGGTCATTGTAATGAGCGCTGGATTCAAAGTGATCAACACTTTTCACCTAAAGCACCCAACTTCTCAATTCTTTGCTTTCAAGTGCCTGTGACTCCACAAGCAAGCCATCCGACGCAGCTGAGTGCAGCTTTGATGTAGCCTACAGCCACTACCAAACAATCACATATTTGACAGCTCACAAAAGATTAAATCGAATATTCCAAGACCCGCATTGTGTACACATGGATTTTAGTGGTCAGAGTCTCCCTGTCGTAGTAAGGACTATTCCAGTTCGTGCTGGAGACTGTGTTCGTGTTTCGTGGCGATCGATTGTGCTCGGTCTTACAGTTTCGAGCAAAGGTGTTTGGGGTACGGATATATAAACACTCAGTCACAGAGAGAAAATGCAAATATCACTATCTTTAATCAGATTCAAATGAGCTGTGTGTCATTGTCCGAAACTAGTTGTTCATTTCACCCTGGTGCCAAAACGTTCGTCATTCTAGTGTTACCAGACCGTGTCAGATTTGGGTTAACGGCCTTTACAATCTCCTTTTGTTAGCCTCCAAAGGTTTGTGAGTGCAGTCACAAGTGTACTTGTAAATCCTCTTGTACACATGTGCTAAGATCATTACAAATACCTAGTGTGGCACGGTGTAAAAGACCGACTAAATCAGTTTGGAAAAAATTAACCGGGAAATTTACGCAACAAATTCGATTATATATAAGGCCGCTCGCTTGACATATCTGGAGTCTATTAAACCAGGCCTAGATAACTGAGAATGGAAAAAAAGCAATAGCTCTCTTTGTTCCCTTTGATCGATTCAAGACAAGAGTTTCATATTCGACTGCTTCCAGCTTTGTAACTGCTTCGAAAAACCTAATCAAACTCAAATTTCAAATTTGAATGGTCCGAAAAGTTTTGTTGTATTCATATTGAAAAACGTAACGCTAATGTGGGCAAGCGTTGGCTACGGTTTACATCTGTCCAGCACCTTGACTACTACAATTATAGAGACAAATACACAAGCATTAAACAAATAACATTTTCTTGTTGAGTGATTTACATTAGCCCCTAGTTACATTATAATTGCGGTGATTGATCGATATTAGTCAGGGCTGTATATTGGTTGATCGCCAGTTGGCCAATCACAGCTCCACTGGCTAAGTATCCTTACGTTTGAACTAAACTTCACCATAGTTGATAGATCAGCTCCTGGCTCTGGCACTGTTCTGACCTGAGAGCTCTCAGATTTAACTGCTGCACTAACAGTTTCATTAGGACTAAAAACAGAAACCGGTCTCATGTGATTATTTGAAATATGCTAGTATAAACTGTTCCCGTGGTACAACAAGAAAAGGTGGTCAGAGGAATCAGTTTTTGTTCGCATATGCAAATTTCTAGTTGAGCGTTGTTTTATGAAATACCTGCGGACACTGCTGAAATCTGAGTTTTTGTTGTCACTTTATAGTGAGGTAAGTTTTCAAGGGGTTCTAACGACTCAGTCTGCCGTTGAGATTGTCCTCGTTTCATTTCCAATCTAGGTGGCGTCGTAAGCCCATGTTCACTGTTGTTGATGTTTGTTTATTGAATACTTTGGTTTCCCAATAACTTGGACACGAGATACTTTTCGAATCCATTGAGAATTAGGAAAGTTAATACATTTTAATGGGGCACATTCAGCAGCAGAAAGTAGGGCTAACGTAGAATCAATAACTAGTCATAGTGGTCAATAAAGGATTTATTCAGTGTCCAGCTATGTGCAAAACGTGTAGAAAGACGCATCCGATTTCGAATCAGGTCTAAACTACTGCTGACAGGAAAATCTATAAAAGTCGTATTAAACATTGAATATATGGGAGGTGAAAAAATGACGCTCCGGATATTCATGAATTAGACACGTCTAGGTTGCATTGGGATCCAAATATGATTTATATTTTTTATTCACTCCCCATCGTGAATTGCGAGTGCAGCCTTCGGGTTTCGTTTGCATTTGAACGTGCGAGTCTATGACTGGGCCGCGAACAGCCTCGCGCTCTATGTGTGATAGGCCAACTAAAGTCCAGAATCCAGGTCGCACACCCCGATAGAGCAGACAGAATCAGACTGTTCCAGCCCTGGATCGATGAATGACAAAAGCAACGGGAGTGGTTTCCGTCGAATAAACGGATGTTTGGAAAATAGCCACAAAAATTTACTTGACCTACCAAACTGAAGTAACAGTTGTTTGCATGTAAATAATATTCCACGATGTTATCGTGGAAAAATAGTGCTAGGTTGTGACGTATCAATAACTATCTGCTTAAAATGTCACATTCTAGTAGTGGGCATTGGGATGGCAACATTCTAAACGGTTGGTTGATCAACCTGGAAATTACAGAAGTAAAAAAAACAACACGAGTCATTTTGTTTGAAAGAAAACTTCGACAATATATGCTGTGTGCAGTGGATGAAGCTGACCGAGTTCAGGGCTGTGATCACATTTTTCCCATTGGCTAGCATGACAATATCCTTCGATGATTACACATTATCGCAACAATGGCTCACAGCTGAAAGAGCCTAACTGCACAAGCCAAATTTCAGTCTGTGGGTCGCAGACCAAATAAGAACAACCGGAGTCTGGTTGCCAGCCCACGATCATGAGAAGGTCAAAAGTCAACACTACTGACTAGCCAATGAATGTGAAGGATGCAGTTAGCCGACCGAATGCGACGTCACCTACATTTATGAAACACTCACTATGTGAACAACAAGTCTAAAGATCCTAATAGAGGATACATACTGAAAACAGGTTTGAAATTGCTGAAATTTAAATAGCTCAACTGGACCCCCATCCATTACGACACACGATTAGAAAGTTAGCAATTCGATGATCGAATTTTACTTCCAAACAAGGAATTCAGGACGGAACAGCGATTCAAGGATTACGACCAATATAAGCAGCATTTCCGTTAGATTGAAGGCTGTGAAGAAGTGCGAACAAGCAATGGGAGCCCAAGTTCCTCAACCAATCGTCCAAAAGCTTTGCCGTAAGATGAGTGCCGGTTATGTGTTATGTTGACAGACTTGAGCTTGGTTTGTACAAAGACCTCGCACAGCTCCTTGCTGCCTTCGTTCGTTCACTCTCTTGTTCGATTCACCAAGTCAGTTACTTGGATAAAAAAGGTTAGTAAACAAATTAGTTTACAGTGATTCTTTCTTGGTTCATTACATTACTAGGTATATTAAAATCTTCAAAGTTTAAGGGATCGGATGAGTAAGATGAAAATATGTGAGAAAGGGAACGGTGGTGTTCGACGAATAACCACAAAACGGCTGAACATACTGCGTCAGTCTTTGTCTGCATTACCACTGCTTAAAAAAGGAGGAAGGTTGCAAAACAGAGTTGAAGAATGACCACAAATTTATTTTGAACGCTCAGAGAAAGCTTATGAATGGGGCTGGCGACAGCTTCCGCAATGTTCAAAATATGACAATTTGCCAACATAGACTGTTGACTGCGGAGGCTAAAAGATTGCATCCCATTCATTATTCCGTTGTGGATGTGAAAATGCTCAACTAACGAGTGATTCATTCTTTGCTCAACCACGCAGAGTGGCATTCGCGGACACGTTCACATAAGCGCCCGGTGTTGTAATCCGTATACATTGTGCCACGGGAACACGTGGTTTTTTCTGATTTATTGTGGTCTAATGGCACGAATACGAGTCACTAAAAACAAGCTTGTTCTCCAATTTTTGAGTTCATTTTTTCACTATCTAATTTTCGTACGTGTAAATTTGTAGTCAGTCTACGCGCATGTCAAGCGGCACGATTCGGAGCAGCTTCGCTTTAGCTTGAATAACTAACCAGCCAGTCAAAACCATAGGAAAGGCGGTCGTAAATTTCGAACATATCTCAAATCCCATGGGTCCGAATTGGTAGCACCAATCGGGATTCTTCCTGCTTTGTATGTGAACACATGATTTGCAAGTGAATCCCGAACGTGCTTCTCAGCTGTTGTAGGCTTCTCATTGTCTCCATTTGCGTAGTTGGTATCAGAGTCAATCCAGTGTATGAAGTTGTTCATTACCCTTTACACCTGTTATAGTGGCCGTATTCCGCATTACGATTTAAAGTGATAATGTTAGAAAACTGTGGACGTTAGACAAAGTACGTTTCGGTTATTTTCACAGGTTCTAATCTCTAAGCTTGGTGTATAGGTCATAAGAGTTTCAATATCACTCCAGGTTGTATTTTTGTGCCTGTTATGGTAGAACAGGTAACCGAAATTGGTTGACAAGCAGTCTTGATGACTGAAGAACGTTGAAGATCTTCTTTCTCATTGGAGATCCATTCACGAGGCAAGAGTGGCAGTATAAGAGCAAAGAATTTTCACGTGTTGTGGCCAAGATTATTTATACATTAGCAAATAGTCGGTGTGATTAGATGTTCTGGATGCCGCGCATGTTCTAAATGTCGAGAACCAGTGAATCAACATGTTGCATGTCCTTTAGCACTCCGATAGATGATATAACGATCAATGAAATTAAAAGTAACATAATATAATATAGGTTTGATCAAAGAAACGAGTTGCAGGACACGATATCAAATAAATTAACTATAGTTCTAGCCGAATCTCAAATAAATTGAGAGTTGTAATGTAAGGTATAGAGAACAGTGTGAATTTCATATAAGGTTCCAAATGACCAAAACTTGACAATTGATCAAATACATTTATGAGCGAATGAGGAACCTTTGTAGGAAAAAATGTGTCCAGGACACAAAATACTGTGCTACTCCAGAGGTCTATCCTTTGTGGTCAGTGACTCCATTGAAAGGAGCGAAACACTACAACCGACAGTTATGGCAAAATGCACGACCACAAACTATGACATAATCTTTTAAGGATCCGATTCAGCAAAGACCGTCTTCAAAGAAATCTGAATAATCACAGTGACTAACTCAACCGGAGTTTCAATACTTTTATTGTACTAGATGCTCTGTCTTAGGGTAGTTGTGAATGATCAGCGTTTAGCTTAATATCAAACACTCAGCTGTGAAAAGTCCTCGATCTCGGCTGGATTTCAACCGATGTATAGAAGCAACCCTAGCACTTGTAGCACAAGTGCTCTAGCAGTTCAAATACGAGGCCACACCGAATGGTGTTCAGACAGTGCACTTAGGGATCAATGGTTAGTCCTACGAGAGCCTTTGGACGCCGAAAGGCGATGGACAAAATCGCTTGGTTTCTCAGTCGAACAGATGCACCGTTAGGAACAATTGTTCAATGTCATTCTGCAGTCATCATAAATATGTGCAAACTGGCCATCAGATTTGAACCGGCGCAATTATGGCGATGTTCCGACACGAGGTCTCTATTGTGAACACCACGCCGGGGATAGTACAAGGACTGTAGTGCTTGATGATCCGACCCAGCAAACCAAGTGGAATTATTTTGTGCTTCACGAATACGGGATTCCAAGTGTTTGATAGTTATGACCAAGCATTCTCACTTCAACCAGGAGCATTTGCACACATTTTGATCAATTTATTTCGGAGCACAAATACAGTCACTGAGGTAAAATGGAAACAGTGTACTGCAATTCACACAGAACAATCAAACCCAGACTATAAACTCATAAGTCAGGTTATAGAAAACTACGGTCAGCAACAGCCTTATTATAATTCAGTTTTTTAATCGGGACCCCGCGTGAACTAGGAAAAGACTATTCTTGTCCATGTTTGCTTATGACTGCCGTTTTATTTTAATGAATCGCTTGTAGTAGATAAAACATGTCAACTTGATGGGGAATATTCCTCAGCTTGTAGTGTTTCTGATGGTGTCCGAGCAGTAGTTCCACAAGATCAACAGATTGTTTACTATCAGTTGTTCCATGAGAAGTCTTTTTAATTGCCTGTATATTAAAGGAACGTGAATTTACTTTACCTCGTGAAATACACCTTATAAACTAATCCGATCAGTGTGTTTGGAATCGCTTATGTGCAAAAAGGGCGTGTTTTGTTGTGATGATTTTGCGTGCAAGTCATTGAATACAGTTTGGTAGATCTTCACGATAGTCTGCGTTGACAGCCAGCCAATGTGAACCGCGGGGAAAGGGGATCGGAAATCCAAACAAGCCTTCGATGCCATTGGATCGATTGTATTCCACCAATCGACAGTTTCCCACTTGTATACGAATGCATAATTCGTATATATAACCTCGCGTTTTTCCTGTTGCTGTGGACCTTTAATTGAGTCGGAGTCATTCCGGTACGTGTTGGTGCTCCCTAATTCGTGTGTAATTCTGAGTGGCTGAATTCCGTAATACGACTTCAAATACGAACACTGCAGTTTTTCAGAATAACTCATTGAGAACTGAATCAATGCGAACGTGCATTTCGTTTGTTTCAGTGAAGAGTGCATGCACCGAGGAGCACATACTTCTTAGACATGTACTATGAATAGACTGGAAATTTCTTCCAAAGTCAAACAGACTTTTCAGTCACAAACCCGGTAGACTTATCCTAGCAATCATTTGAAATTGCAGTTGATTTTCCCACAGGACGCTTTGGTAGTCTTTTGCAGCTTTTGCCTAACAGCAAACCTCGGACAGACTGATGTTTTCCGTGCACAACTGAATTCCATTTCCCGCTTTCTGCAACCACGAGATTTCTACCTGTTTTCATTGCGTTTACTTTTGCGACTGATTGAACTTTAAGCTGATCATGTGCCAATTCAGTGGGAATAATGAGCAATATCAGATTCTTCACAAGAAAATTTATGTATTTTTTTAGTAAGTTGTAAGAAAATTGTTGGCCTTTCTTTTTTCTCTAACCCATGTGTGGTCAAATACCAGATTTCAATAGTTCTCCGGTCGTCTTCTGCATCTTACGGTGCAAACATGAGGTTAACGATTCCATTTCAAATAACAGTATTATATTCATTTTCGCCACCCCAAATACACAATCCTCAGAACCAGTATGATCAGGACCTCGAAGTAATCGTGATAAACAGAAACCATCAACTGCAGTCAGTGTAATATCTGAGTAACGCACATATCCTAACCATCGTTCCATCAGAGTAGTACGAATTGCTTTCACGTCATTTTCCGTGAGTGTCACAAGCGGTCAGTGAATATTTGTTACTAATGAGTGAAAATTATATTTTACCGTAATTTATGACAGACTACTATAATTTAAGAAACCTACAATTCAGTGGAAAATCGAGAGGGAGGATAGTGGATTATTGTACACGATAAAAACCTGACATTGACGCTTTTTAAGCGGATACACGATGGGTAATAAACGAAACTATTTTGGTTACTTTAGTTGAGGTAATCTGTCCCATAATTTTAATTCTTAACCAAAATTCGTGCTAGGTATGAAACAGTGAAATTACTATTGACATTAGTAAGGGAAGGAATTAGTCCATAATTGGAATGAATGGGCACAAATGAATGAGGGGGAGACTTTATTACGTGAATGGTGGGCAGGATCAGCAATAATTCCCCAGGAAAATTTTCACAGGCCCTGACGTTCAGGTTCCATATTTTATCAGTAACGGAGTCAATGGGAATAAAAGAAACACACCTAATGATAGACAGACCTCGATAAAGTAACAGAAAACCTTTTCTGAGTAGGCCGGGGAAAATAAGTGAAATGCAATGGAGCAAAAATTACGGAATACTTCGATAGGCGAAGAAAGCAACGGCACTCTGTTTTGTGTCAAACTGTGTAAATCTACAGATTTGAAAAGGCGGTCTATATATCTGTTCGACGTAATCGAAGATGCGTGAGGACCATCATAAATTGGTGCAAATTTTAAAATCCGAGCATTGATAAACTCGGGTCTGAGAATGATGACGGCTTATAATGTCGAATGCTTGATGGAAAAATGCGAGAGGTGAAATGCAATCAAAACATTTAAATATATTGAGAAGAAAAGTTCTGAAAATTACGTGGATTTCGTGAGAGGGATGCAAAATTCGACTGATGGGGAATTAGCTGTCAGAATGCGACATCATTCGCCTGTTTGAGTTGTGCAGTTGGACCAGTAGGCAAATCACTGAGATAAGTAGTGTAAAGGTCCGGTGGAAGAACAGCTCCTTGAGGAACACCGGAAATGTTAGGTAAACGACTAGATAAGCGTTAATCACGTTTCACCTATTCAGATCTATTGGAAAAGTAGTCTTTCAACCACAAAAGTAAGAAAACAAGCGTCAAACTTGTGGCAAAAGTGAGAACGGGAACCGGGGTCTAAGATAAAGGGGCAATCTGAAAAGATAAAGCCAGAATGAGGCAGCTGCATCCAAAGTAAACCTGATCGGTTTATACGCAAAATGAAACCAGCCTTTAGGAGTAACAGAATTGAGGATAAGAAGAGCTAAGGACAGCTAGTTTGACCGCAGATAAAGTAATAACAGTGGTATGAAAAAGCCTCGTTAGAACGTTTGGGACTGCTTGTAGATTGGAGACTGAAACTCCCATGGAGCTGGGATAGCATCTGTAACAAAGGATTTGTTGACCAGCGCAGTCATGACTTCCATAAGAGAATTGGCTTCCCACTTGCGGAGAGTGAAAGGTAGGCCGCCTGGACCAAATACAGAAGCAGTTTTGGTGAATGGGAGAATCCTGAAAACTTCTGCTGAGGAAAACGTTTCGTTTTCTGAGGTAGCTGGCATTATGTAGAAGGGCAGAGTGTCGGAAGACGGGTGAGCGAATGCGGCGCTCAAAATGAGGGTAGAGCCCAGAAACTGACTGGTGAAGGACGAATTCAACCGTTTCTCACTTGTTTCGCCGAAATGGAACAATATTTCACAGCAGATGGGTCACAAATTTCAAAAGCAACTTCACTTAGTCGTCCGAAGGATTTGAATGGGGGCAAAGCTATCCTGCCGTCCCTATGGAATACAGTTTCATTGGGACGGCATAAGTTAAAAATTCGACTCAGTATCTTTGTGAACAGGTTTGACGTACAGAAGCAGTGTTCGAAGAAAAACTACGAATTTACTATGGAAAGGGATCTTTGAAGCCCGGAAGTATTTGAGATAGACAGATTTCTTGTCTTACCGCGGATGTGTTTTGTCCTGACAAATTATTAGTGTGCACACCGAGACTGAGTCGTAGGTTAAGCTGATACCGAGACAAAGATCACCAAAAGAAACAAGAGCGTGTAGCAGTAGTTGGAAAAATTTGAAATGGTTAATAATTAGTATGCCGGAAACGGCATCATCCTTGGTAGGAAGAATACATAAAAACAGCTAAACCGAGTGGGATTAAGCGATAGGTAGGAAAGCAGTTAAAATCATTAACAATAAAAAAAACATTCAGAAAATAGTAGCGCCATCGAATAAATCGTTATTATGTACAGAAATAAACGTAGTTATACACACATTGGTAGTTATTGTGCCTTAACGGGGGAAAAATTCCTGACTACTTTTAACAATGAGACGGTGAACTCCGCTGCTGAAGAGAGTAAATAAGATGCTGAACTTGTCCAACCACTCGTCGCTAATATAAGTTGTGCCACGGCTATCCGTCTTCTGTTGCATTCAATTCTATCCTGACAAGACAACCGAGGTCGTCCACAATGTTTTTGTTGAAACAGAATTTTTGATGCAAACCACACATGCATTTGTGTAAATTGGAGGGCTAAAACATGGTTTAAGCATAGTATTTACTCAAAGATGGATCTGATGTTAGTGAGAACCAAATCCAGAACGGTCATTCTGCTCAGTATTTTGCCACCAAAGGCCAACTGCCAGTCCGCTCCGTTGCGAATCTTGGACCAGGTCGATTTCGACGAACACACTTGACAAGGCAATGAAGATGTTAAAAAGAAGAACCAACTTGCACAAAAGTTTACCTTGAACAACAAAGTCTGAGCGTCACAGATAAAACG
>LUCM01008741.1:0-12776 GCA_008360955.1 Fasciolopsis buskii | reverse complement strand
TTCGAAACAATACTCGTCAGCGCAGACGCGCGGCCGCGCTAACGGCAAGAATCTCCAGATTTCCCCCTTGACTCTGATGTTCGTCAGGGTTGCCTGTTGCCACCGGTTTTAATCAAACCTAGATATTCGATAATGCGTCGTGCCCTCAATAACTTTCGTGGAATACAACTTGGCCACGGTCACTGGGAGAAGACTCTGCAATTGTGCAGCCGGTCCTAGACCAGACTGTTGGTTTGGAGGTAAACACATCAAAAAACAAAGCTCTTCACAACTTCATAAAACCCGTGACCTTGGGGCTACATTAACGGCAATAGCTTGGAACCGACGCTTCACTCTAAGTACCTAGGTTCTACTATCCCATCGAACATCCATGTCAGAGACGAGGTTAAGCTCCTTGTAGGCTGCGCCGGGAAAGCTTTCTTATCACTTCGCAAAGCGCTGTAGTCTCGCAACGAAATAAGCCGTAGTAGGTGTGCAGACCTTGCTGCAGATGGTGACGCATGGACGGTTGAAATCAGACATCCAAGAAGCTGACCTATCCTCTCGCATGAGCTAGTCGCATAAAGTAAAAGTAAACCAAGCCAGCCGGCAATGTACGCTGGAACGGGACTTTCCTATTGCTTTTACTGCTTCCACATATCTTGTACTTCGGTCTTCTACTGAAATTGTATCAATTGTACTGTTATTTTACAGTCTTACAACCAATAACCTGTTATCGTGTCCTAGTTTCTGTTGCTATCTCCGCGTCATCTGATCAAAGAGGAGCCAGTAATGAGACCGGTTCCAAAGCTGATTACTATCCTGCCAGTAAATAGTTTACAGAATTTCGTTGTTTCCTGTAAACGCCTCAGGGTTGGGTACTACATGCCGTGAAATGAAAAGTTTTGCTTAGTTCTTATTATTAAATGATGCATTAAATTCTAAATTACTGCTCCTAGCGTGCTTCATAATTCTGCTGCAGAAAACCTGTGGTGTATCTATTAGCCGACCGACGAATTTCTTATGTTGATTTCGTCTTTAACACTTGTAGAGTTGCAGTGCCAATCTCCGCTTGTGACTACTTTTATTGTTTTTCCCTGAATGCAAACTAAGAAATTAATCTTGACCTCTTGGTATCGAGGTTAAGGATCTCTAATCACTTATCGCACCAACAATTTTTAGTAAGTATCCCCACAATGGTATGATTCGATAGCAATCTGTCATAGGACAATTCAGCAACATCTTAACAAGTACAACTTGGAACTGGTCTGAGAACTAAACAGGAACAACTTTGGTTCCTGGATTTATTCGAGATCTCTCACCGTTAGCCCATATCTGAGTGCCTTCTCGAGTCTCATTCCACAAAGCTCTGCGGTTCTTATCAGTTCATTTACCTGAGCTGCTAAGTTTACTTGGGGAACCTTGCGATTTTTCCTTTTTTCCTGGTCGCAAAACTGCGGAGTATTTTTCCTGTGAGTTGTCCTGTTTAAAACACGAACCAACGAACTGGTATAAAAGCAAATGTCCCCCAGAGGTTTCTTCTCCAGTTCTTATGAGTGTGTATACGTCCCCTGTTGATCGCGAGGCCTCAGGCAAAAGGGCGGCGGATCCACTGTCAACACTGAAAACGGTGAGTAACAGAGCAAGCCGAACAACAAAACAGTAGTGTTAACAAGACCCTGGCGATACCTGATACTTCGGGGCATCAGTGTAACGGAACCTGTGCAAGCAGCAAGACTTACCCAGCTTTAAGATAACCATAGAGGATTTTTGAAAAAATATTTGAATCGGGAACCATATGAGCCTCTTCCACCAGCTGCAAATAATGGCTATATTGAAGTTGACGTAGCAAAGCCCAAATGGTTACCTGGTCTCTTCCATGTTCCCACGGGAACAGCTTTGACGGATAAAAGCACCATAGGTGCGCTGCAAGAATGATTTACAATGTAATTACGCCTACAATGTTTGGCTTAAGACCAATTTCCTTCAAGTCCTTCAGTATTTTACTGGAATCAAAGCTCATACCACAGTCCATAACACAGTATAAGTACTTATTTACTATATCAATCTCCGGAACGGGATCAGCTAAAAATACAGCGAGGGGGAAGTGTCTGCGTACCATTTTTAATTTTTGACCAGAGATTGTCGAAGCTCTCAGCCCTTTCTTTGGCACTCAGAAGAAGGGAAGATGACTTGTGAACATCCAGATATCGCCGTATCCCAAGACGATTAATTTCAGCCGCAACTCCTTGAGACCTTTCGGCCATATCCATCTTTAATTTATCAACCTTAAGAGCAGTTGAAGATGAGGAAAACGCTCGAAGCGTCCGACGTGCCACAACCATATGAAGACGGGAAGACAGTCCACACGGCTGATACAGAAGCCGCTGCATGGTGCTGGAGAACCACGGTAGCGCAAATCTTCAGTTGCGCGGTCAGTCCCAGTTCCAATTAGAGTGCGGGACTATACAGCGAGGGGCCTGATCGTCCATGTTCTTGCACCAAGAGTCCCTTGGATCAGACGATGTTTCGACAACAGCAGGAAGAAAACTCTCTTAAGTTTCTACGAAGGAGGGAAACGATTAATGAGATGCTTTCCTCTCTACCATCGCCACAATTTATATATCGTCATCTTCAAACACAGGTAGCCATACATTGTTTAGCCCCTCTTTTAATTCGCGCACCGGTCCCATTTCGACCACTCCTTTTGGTAACTTATTCCAGCCATTCATCACTCAGTGGCAAAGGATTTGCTTCTCAAACCGGTGGTCACGAGCACTCGCATGATTGTTTTCCCCTTCTCTCTTAGTGTACCGTTCCCCTTAACTGGAATAGGGCTCCCCGGTAATCTGGTATCTCTATCAGACCTTCGATGATCTTGGACGCCTGTATTAAGTTACCTCTTTCACTACATCACTAGGTTCCTCGAAGTCTAAGTTATTGAAGTCATAAAGTGTCAAGCAGGTTCGAGGCCAATGGGCCTTTTTGTCCTAAGGCTGTGGGCCCTTCTTGGCGTCTGGTTGGGAGAGCATCACGCTGAGACCAGAGAATCTGAGAGATAGGGCGTCACCTACGGTGAGGGTCACAGTGGCTGCATTGCCAAACTAGGTAGGCGGCTAGATGCCAATTAGAGGGGTACAATTTTTCTACGCCGGTATAGCCGAGGTTTAGCGTGGAAACTGGTCCATTATCTTCAGATTGATGTCCAACTTTTTCCTAAAAATGGACTTGCAGGCTGATATTCCAATTTCATTAATGAGCGTTCCACAAGGTTACAATCATTTGGCTGAAGAAATTAGGTATCATGAAAATCCAAGATCTCCGTTTGAAGATTCCCAGAGAGTTCCTTCCTGGTGGGAAGGGAGGGCAATGGTCAAAATATTTCTCTGCCTGACCTGGTGTGAGGGAAGATGCATGAGAAAGGTTTCACCTCGGTCGCGTCTCTGGTCAGCAGAGTAGACGTTGAGCTTCAAGAGACAAATGTAGTAAGGCAGACTGCAGCAGACATGGATTTTTTTCCTCCAGATCGCCTGTTTAACCGAGCGTTAACCGCCAAGCGCGGTCGTCATTTGCGCGTTGCTCGCACAAGCTCCGCTCGGCCGCTCCGGTTAAAATATGCTCGACCTCTTACCATTTCCGACCGTCTTTCTGTTGTACCGCTCGAGTGTCTGGGTTGTCGGCTTTGCAACCGTATATAGCTGAGAAAGTGACGCAAAAGCAGTCACAAGAATTAGGAGCAAGCAAACCTAATAGGAGACCTGCGTTTAGATAGGCGGATTTGCACCGTAGGTTATCCCCGAAACAATTCCTGTTGGGGCCCTCTGAACTTTTGCTATTGCTTCCTGATCTCCAACGACGCCGGTGGGGACAACCTGGCTCCAGCTTTCTAGGAAGGGCCGAGAGAAGTGCCCCACACATCAGCGAAAAGTTTCCAATTAGCATACGCGTTGAAGACCTTTGGACCAGCTGCAGTTCGTGGAACGCCACCTTGCTAGGGAGCTGGTGGCGATGGGATAATGTAGGGTTACCCACTAGCAAGAAATCTAATACCTTTTGACTACCGACCTCGACTAATGTAACGGCCCCGTTGATGGTTATTGTGTCGGCCTGCTCTGCTAAGGTCGACGCTGTCGCATTTGCCGTCGTTAATTGGAAGGCTGTCATCTTTAAACCAGCTGTTTTCGTTGTCCATTGTCAATTGTAAAGGCTCTAGATTGGGGTTCCAGAGGGTTTTGTCTTCCGCATACATGGAGGTGGCAGTGGGGAGGGTTGGAAGAGGGTCATTGACGTAAGCTAGAAAGAAAGGGGCCCAGTACCGGGCCGTATCGTACTCCGGCAGTGACTGGCGCTGGTTGTGATGAGGCATTCGCTAGCTTCATCTTATAGATTCTGTCGGTTTGGAAGCTGCGCAGAATTTCCAGCATGAAAACGGCGACACCACAAGCTATGGAGAAGTGGAATATGGGGCAACCTTTCGAAGGCCTTGGCGAAGTCGAACGAAAAAGCACATTAATTGTAGCCATTGTCGTACGCCTTCGTCATCACGCACAGCATATTGGAGATATACGGCGTGTAAAGAGGAAAATCATGTTGGGGAGGATCCAAATTGTTTCCGTGCAGGCGCTGGAGCAAAGTGTGGCCCACAATGCGTTCCAGGACTTTGCTTGCTTGGCTTGTTAGACTGAATGTTTCGGGACTGGAAGGAAAAATGCCGGGTGTCTTAAAGATAAGTGCTGTGGCGGCCATCATCCAGCCTTTGGAGAAACCCAAGTATCAACATACTTTTGGAAGGGGAGGTTTTAAGAATTTATCATCGTTTCTCCCTTCTCTTTTGACATAGGGGGATGGATTGAGTCGGGGCCCGTGGGGCAGTATGAGTCTATACTTCGGAAGCCTCAGGCAACTGCACCTGTGGAAACAGCAGTGCGACTTATTGTGTGGGGATGAGCAGCTATCCAATCAGTGCTGAAATGGCTGCGAAAATGTGATTCGAAAGTCTCTGATGCTCTAAAGACAGATTTAATAGGATTATCAGGGGTGTATTTCAGGGCTGGTAGAGTAGGCAGCGTGCCTCTTCGGAGCCGCACGTATTGAACGAAAACTGCTCTATTAAACCGATCTTGGATGATTGTACCCTGCTGCACATTCATCCTGTAGTGCCTTGTTTCGTGTCTAAATTCATTGCAGATAGACCGGAAGCGCCTTATTCAAGGCCTGCCGGATGGTATTTAACCAACAGGTGACATCTTTCTTTAAATAATTGCCTTATATGGCTGAGGAGGGAATGCCTACGGTTGCTTCAGGGTCCACTCCTCGGGATCGATCATCTTTCCGCCCCCAAGATGAGGTTTTTGATCCTCTTAGTCATGAAATTCATAGGAACACTGTGATCAACTGTGCTGTTCCTATCGGAGACTAGGAATCCGTGAGTCAAAGTTGGTTCTTTTAAAGGACATAGCTACTCCTAAACCCGGGATAACGGACGGCCATCTGACAATGATGTCAAATCGTAGAAGCAGAACGTCACTCTTGACAAGTGATGAGAGGTACCTGACCAAGGCGAACCAGTAACTTGTCTGATGATAACCATTTCGGAGATGGAAGGGGATTGTCCTACAAGGCATGTGGCCGCACTCCTCTACCCTTCGCGTCAAGGAGTTCTGGAGACAATGCTTACAGGCTTTCTCAAATGCAGGAGCAGTTGCACCCGCAGTTGACACTTAAGTTCTCGATGAGTTCAAATCGCCTGTAATTAGAAAATGGGTAAAATGAGTAAGCTTATTCTGTGAGGTGACCGTCGGGCGACGGGCTACGGGACGAAGGGCGGCAGAATACTCCTAGCAAAAGATTCTGGAACCTTGACAGCATGAAGCTTAACCAATGGTTATTGAAGGCTTAGGATTATCGCAGGAGAAGGAAGGGGGTTCTCACAAAATTAATCGGACGTCCGACACGTTCACTGACAGAATCTTGTTCGGCAGCCTTGCACTCGGCATCGTGACTCACTGAGCCAGGAATGTTTAGGCTTAGTCAAATTTTTGTGAGGACATTATTATGGGATTTGGTGTCGAAAACTGCTTTCTGGATTCCTGGGCTTTTTGAGAAGACCCAAGAAGCAAGCCCGTGGGCAGTAAGTACTCGGTCGGTGGATAGCACAGCATTGCTTGTCGGCTTGTCAGCAGAGGTGGGGGGGAACGGTAAGAGACCTGGATGGGTTGGCGGCACTGCGCAAGTTTGGAGTTGTGGGAAGGGAAGCAGTTGTGGATAGGGAATTGAGTATGTACGGTGGAGAGTGGTTATCCTCTAGCTTGGGTGGCGGCAACCCAGGAGGACGATCCGCTCCTGTTGCTTTTCTCAGAGTAGACTAAACATTTTTCGGTTTTGCTTTGCCTTGATCGTTTGCCTCCTTCGACTTACGTTCTGTGGAGCCATTTTGCCCAGGATAGCTTTACTAAACCTTGAAGCACTTTCTTCTGGATTATCTTCGAGAAATTTCTTGAAAGGCAAAACGCCTTCTTTTTGGAGACTATGTTTGCTCGCCATCGGCTGCGTGGCTTTGGCGGGTTTTGCCTTTTGTTCTGGCCTTTAGTCTTGTGGTTTACTACTGGGCGTGCTGACCGCAGCCGGAGGGGCATTGCCCAGTTACACCGCAGCGGAAGGGCCAGAGGTAAAGTCATTCGGGTTGGTAATGAAGAAAGTGATAAGGGCAGTTAATTTGCGGTGTTCGTTGAGTGATGTCACCTGATAATGCTTCTGCATCGGTTTTTGGGAAGAAACAATTTGCCTAACAGAAGCTTGTGTGTTTCTTGTGTAGTATGAACCATTGCCCAAATTCTCTGCCTTTTTCTGTTGACCATGCGCTGACTCCTGGAGAACTGCAGTGGCCATGCTTCTTTTTAAAAAGCTTTCGTTATCAATCCTGACACTAAACCGCGTGCAGCCTTGGAAGTCTATCAGCCTCTGGTGTAATTATCCGGACATCTCAAACGTTCCTAGTTTGTACAATCGGCGATTAACCGAAATTAAATTCTTATCGGAATCCAGGCAGTGTGCTTGAACGACCTTCCATTCATTCATATTATCGGTCATCTCATCCAGCAAACTAAGCGGATTTGATAGGTTCTATATGCCCTCTAGGAGATCGTGTTGAGCAAAGCAACGGTGTTGCAGAGCAACGGACCACGCTTTGTTAAATAGTTGCGTGTATGTTCCTAATTATCAACTGTTGACCAAGGCCCGGCAATCATTTCCAACCTCTGGGGCCTTCCCCCGCTTTATCATGGCCTGAAAAAGACGGCGTAAGTTTCGGCCAAATATACTGAATGCAGACCTTCAGATCACTCGGTGAAATCCGTTGGGACCTGCCTGATTTTTATGTGAAGCTGCTTCGCCGCGTTCCAGATGCTCTTGCTCAAATTATTCCTCAAGTTGCATCATTGGCCTCCAATTGTATTCAGTGTTCACTGGTTTCCTTTCTGCATTTATTTCACGGTACAGGACTTCCGAATGCGCCTTTGCCATTTGTTTCGAGTGTCACATTCATCACTTAGCATAAGCGCATCCGTTCGTTTTTTATGTCTGCTTCGGCTGAACATGTCTGCAATGCCTTTTGAAATTCCTTTTGACGTCCTGACAAGCGCTAACTCGAAATTTCTTATGACCGCTCGTTGGAGTTTTGCTGCCGGCTTTCTAAACCTCGTCAGCTGTTTTCAGGCCTTCTTTGGTAATCGCGCCAACGATTACATCTTTTCCCAATTGGTCAGCCAAATTGCGCAACCAACCAGCTCACTTTGTTGCCCCCGCAATTTTCTAGCCTCGCCAAAGTAACTTGCGACTCCTAATGGATAAATCTTTAAAACATTTTCCCTTACCTCTTTCCAGATATACGAAGCCGAAAGACACCCTTAATCCATTTACCTCGGAGTTCTCTGAACAAGTTGCTCTCACTAGAAGTTAGTACACCAAGAGCACGTAAACCAAAAATAGACCTAGATGGGTCCAGCTCTCTGTCTCCCTCCCAGCCACCCAACGAACCTCTAAAAGTAAGGAAGATGATGAGCAGAATTGTGACATCCCGCCTCATCACGTGAAAGAACCTGACAAACCCATCAATATCAAACCACTGAATGAGACCCGAAACCCAGTGCCCTGCCCGATAAAATCAGCTTCACGGAGAACCATAACCATTGTCCTTATGGAGATCAATCCCAGTGTACTCACTACTCTGGACTGCCTACATTCTGTTTTGAAAGCAAACCCTACTCGACCTACGGAAAGTTTCTCGCATGACTCCCATCTTAACCCGCCGATAACTGTAGGCGAGTTGTCTCTCAACCCCAAGTGCGCCTCCAAACGGAGTTTCGCCTAAATCTTTTCAAGAAACAATACTTGGAGTTTCAGGTCAAGTGCCTGAAGGTAGATCGATGCTTACGACAACCCTACTCCGTTTGAAAACCACACAAATTCTGTCGATCACTTCACCAAATACACTACAGATGGCCTGCACTTATGCAAATGACTTCCCTGGCTACTCAAAAAAGAGCCAGATCCATCAATCCACCGCTGCAATGCCCAATGAAAATTTCGTTGCACTACCGGTCCAACCGATCACAGATGAGCGACTAACTTCAGCCTCTTGTCAGACCAATATGTGCCAATCCAACCCCTTCTCAAATGCAAACTTCTGTCTCCCTGAGCCGCTCACGGTTAACTATGGTCCGTGCTCTGCATATTTGTTCATCAGACCCAAGATGACACGTGTTACTCCCTTCCCGCCGTCTGCAAAGCCCTCATAAACCCAAAGGCCATAGAATCGACGCCTGCCATTTGTCTTCAACTGTCCCCGTTGTTTCAGGCCGCCAACAATCCACCCTACCCAAGACATTTCTGCTCCAAGGCCAATGAGGTTCCACCCGCCCACATACCTCAACATTCTCATCCTGGATTCTCCGTCACCCACAACTACTCTTCACCGTTTACTAACCCACTTTATTCTGAAAACTGCTGCTACCGGTCCGATCCTTTAAATGGTTGTATTGCCACCTGCCATTGTGGTTCCAAGAACATTGCTTCCCCTGCTACGAGAATCTGCCTCCCCGGGACCAGTATTTCGTTGAACGAAACTTGGTTCCTCTGCCCGGTTACGTCCGATATGGCCACAACGAATTACTTCTACCAACGCAGTCATCCACATAATAATATGCTATCAGTAGTCTTCGGCACTGTCCGTTCCGGATTCTGCATCGATCCATTCCCAAACCCATCAAAAATGCTCCCCAACTGTTTGCCATGCTTTTACACAAATGTCCAGCATCCAGCAATTCCAAATGTTTCTTCCGATGTTCCCTCCAAGTCCGGCATATCAGTTGTAAATCCACCGCTTCCCCCTGCTGTACTTCGGATCATCATGCCAAAATTCCGACTGTTGGCCTCCTAACTAAACCATTCAGCATTGACTGCACATTCAAAGTGTCTCTGATTCTCTTCAACGTGCGATCCCTTCTAAGTGACATTGGCACCCTGAGAAGTTTTGTGCAAAATTTCTCCTATGACATCATTCTAGTCACTGAAACGCGGTTGGTGGGATGCACTACCATGAGCCCAACTCTGATTGGTAAAAAGCCCTCTCTAACGCACCGAAATAATCGGCGTTGAGGTGGTTGACGACTAACGTTAGGCGTGAATTCTCTGCTGCTCTTCTCCGACACTCGGTGTTTGGCATTTTTCCTGACACTCTGTGGCTCACCATGCGCACACATGAATCTCTATCTCGATATGTCTAAGTCCCCCGTCCGTGTCCTTCACCCGCACCTTTTATCCAAGGTCAGCTGTACTGGCATCACCGATCCTCTTCTATATTGGCTCTCATGTTACCTAACCCAAAGGTCACAGGTAGCCTCCATTTAGGGAATTACCTATAATCTCAGACCCGTTACTATTGGCGTCATACAGGGCAGCGTATTTGGCCCCCTGCTATTCCTTATGCATATTAATTGTGCACTAAATTTAATATCTCACGATGTCTGCTTCCTATTTACTGACGACAAAAATAGTTTACTCTCTCAAGCACAATGATTTTGATGCTGCGGTTAGAAAAGTTTATGCCTATTTGTCTGCTTTGGACGATAGGTGATCCCCCTGGATAATGAGCTTCTGCGCCAAAAAGAGCGAAATACTCATATATAGGTGTTCACTGCTCAAAGATTCGGTTTTGCTACGCAGATCTCTCACCGCACGTTGACCCACAATTCTGGACCGTGGTCTCAACTACCCAGCCTCTCTACATTTCTCAGAGCAAGTAGTTATCCAGTCGACTTCAGCTAGTCTGATTTTTTGCACAATGCAACTATCCGATAGCGCCCTCAGCAACTATGAAACGTTCAACCAATCATTGAGTATGGCACTTTTATATAATCCAGCCTCTCAAAGAGGAATAGGATTTCCATTGAAAGTATCCGCAAAAGCTTCACGAAGCAAGTGGTGGGTTAGTCAATGCCTCCGAATTACAAGGAATGCTCTCGAGCCCTCAAACTTTAGACACTTTGGCTACGGCGAATAAAAATTCGCCTGGCTTTTCTGCATAACCTGGTAAATGGAAACTCCCTCTCCACCGACACATTCATATTCATCTCTACTAGCCGCTACCCTCTCCGTCACAGATCTCTGACCATCCATACAGAAATTGCGAGATACACTTTAAGGTCGCATTTGTCTCTTGTTGTTTAAGCCAAGCTTTGGAACAAACCTCCCATTTGTACTCGGTGCACTCAGAACCAATCCAGTTTTAAGGCTGCCAAAAAACACTTACCTAAGAGTCGCTGCTGTCTTTCAGCTGGTCAATACTCAAATAAAGGAAGAGGTTGCTTGAGTCGGCCATCAATTTCTAACATTAACACTGTCTTCTACCCTTTATTCCGCATGATGTGGTCCGGACCAGGTATCAGCAAATAATGTAACGACATGACATTGGGCATGGGTCAGAAAATGCCGTCTCATGTAAGTTAACGCCCTGCTTCGTTTATTTTCCTTCTCACCATTCCTTCTTTTAAAAAACTAATACAATATCGTTGTTCCAAGAATTTCCATTATTTCTGTAACCGCTTTTTTCCCTTTACCGCCTTCCTGCTCCTGATATTTATCCCTTCCCGTTTGTCTATACACCTCACAGTCTTTCGACCATATAAAAATAACGACTCGTCCTTTTCCTCATAAGTTAGCTTTACCTAGTCTGACCTACCCAAATGACGCTGTATGAGTCACGATTCGCGATCAGGCTTTGTAGTGGCTTCGTTCTTACCCCTAGCACGTGTTCTACAATGCCACTTGTGCGCCTCCGTGCGGTTGCTTATCCTTACTTCTCGCTTCTACAGCCCTGTGCAGTGAAGTCCCCGTTGAAGCAGCAAGCTGGCCATGGCTGACGAACGTGAGGAAAATGGGCCACTCACAGAAATTGCAAAAAATTGCCAGTAGGAAGAGAATTTTGATCGGGCGGAGGATCAATGGAAAATTCCCATATGGGATCAACCACCCCTCCGTTAGAAACAAATAAATGCAAAACTTTATGATCGGTTTTTGAAGGAAATAAGCCATCTCCGGCATTGGGTTTGTCTCTCATCAGACTAGATCCGACCCTGTGGAGGAGGCAACCGCACTGTGCCCGTGTTCGCTTGATATGCCACTGGTTCTTATGTTGTAGATTTACTTTTTATCTTTTGTTTCCTTTCTAATGAAACAACTATGTACATTAATTTTCGAGAAGGGGACCGCGACCAGTATAGGGCTGTCAAATGGGGAAGCTTACAGGCGGTAGGAGGATTCGAACCCGCAACATTCACATCCAAACGCCACGACCTTATCCGTTAGTGGGGTATTAGCGCAATACGCCCGCCACATGTATCTGTGGTCCCTCCCACCTAAGTTTCCACCCTATATCGCCTGTCTTCCACATGCACGCCAGACACGTACGCTCAGCACCACTACAATAGCCGTCATGTCATCACAATCAAACGTTCAAATATCCTTCGTAACTTGCACCCACCGTTGATGCTCGCTTAGTCTTGTGGAGTATTCAGAAGTTGTCATTTTTCAGTAACCTTAGCATTTCCCCCACAAGGACTGTGCCAACCCGATTAGACGCTATCCTGTCTTCACTACAGTTTTAACAACTACAAGTGATCACTTTTCAAAACTTACTTAGATTTTCTTCCCAAACTAAATTTCCAAGTAAGAGCAGAGTGGCTCGTGGCGTTCATCAGCGACCCGAACGCGCCAATGACGCTCCAAAGTTGGCCCTGTTTTGGGAACATTAAGCCAAAGCTCCGTAGTACTTGATGACCGAGTGGGTAAATCCCATGACAGGGCACAAATCTTCTTAAGATTATCCAATTTAATGGATCATGTTAGCAATTTGGGCGCGCTATCTCAAAGCTTGCACAACTTTCCCACCTCATCGACCCTGAAATACGGCTGGACATGCATGACCTGGTGGCCGCTGGCAATTTCCTGGATGTGTTGACGTCCGAAACATTGAGTAGAGTGGACAGATCATGCAACGTTTTTGTCTTTAACGTCCTTGATCGTATTCCTCTGAATGACCGTAGAGGTCAACTCATGGCGGTTAGTGGCATGGCGCAAATATTATGTATAATGAAGAGGCTGCGGAAGCGGACGCAGCGTCATAGTTGCTCGCCCATGGTGCGGTTCCAAACAAAAATTCTGGCAAAGCTATTCGTCTGCAAGCAGAGCTCTATTGCTGCAACCACACCGTTTAAAGGCATAAAAATAACCACAGACATAAC
>LUCM01008738.1:0-64549 GCA_008360955.1 Fasciolopsis buskii | reverse complement strand
GTAGGCCATGACGCTCCAGAAAACCAAAAGCCAACTTCCATGTCGTTTCACTTTTTGCCGCGGCAGTCGCTGTTAACAACTGCTTGCGTACTGTTATTCACTGGATTAACACAAACGGGTTTTAGGACACTTCTGTTAGAGGCCATTGTCGTTTGAGGTGCAGACTATTTTTGTTGGTCCCTTCGCATTGGAAGATTCCGAAACGCTTATCTCTTGGATCCCTTCACCGAAAAATTCTGCCCAATCTGTTGAATATGGGTTTTGGGGAAAAAGGGCCGGCTTGTTCTTGCTGTGCGAAGCAGAGTAATGTCTACTCAGCTACTCAAGTCCCGTAAATCATTCAAAACAACAGATATGTAAACAACCCACAGCAGATTGCAAAATCTTTTGGTGAATTATTTGCATCTGCTCTGGTAAACATTAACAACCCCTCCACCCCATGCCAATCTCGCTTAACCACAGTCGTGCTTAACACTTGCGTTTCTTCCGAAGGACGTAGGCCAGATGTTGGTAAAAACCAAAATTGGCTCCTACTCTGGACCTGATTTATTGCCTCAGGCTGTGTTTGCATTAGTCGGGAGCGATATCCTAATTTTGTTAATAAACATCTTCAACTTATTCATTCAGTGCCGCAGCTTTCCGTCACAGTGGAAAACCTCTGTGAATATACCCGCTCACAAAAGAGGCTCGCGCTGTGACCCCGAAAACTATCGCCCAATAAACCACACCCCTATAGTTTCTAAGATCATGGAGCGCCTGATTAAGAATAGTCTTATGGCCCACCTTCTGGAACATAAACTCAATAACCATGGCTAGCATGGCTTCCTTCGCAAGAAACCTTGCTCTACTTGCATGACTGACTGCCTAAACACTAACACCGAGGCCCTGAGTACTGGGAGATCAGTTGTGGTATTCCATTTAGACATGACGAAAGCTTTCGTCAGAGTTTCCCACCATAGGTTGCAAAGTAAAATGATATCCTACGGTATTGTTTATCCAATGCTGTCGTGGTCTTCATCTTATTGGTCATTTAGAAAGCAGATGCTGCAAGTAAATGGCCCAATATCTGAACCTAGATTAGTGTCCAGCGGTATGATCCAAGGCAGCTTTCTGAACCCCCTGCCCTTCCTGTTGTACGTTAATGATGTTTACGATGTTATTCGAAACGACATCCCGTTTCTTTTTGCAGACGATATCAAAATTGTGTACACCTTTCGCCCGGAAGCTTTAGAATTCATCATACGTGACATATCACAAGACTTAGTGTTACTCAAATCCTGGGCAAACGACTGGATGATGAAATTCTTCGCTGAAGAAAACAGCATTGTGAGGTACAAATCCCTTATATCCCCAAGAGAATTCAAGCTTCAAACCAAAACCATACACGTTGGCTTCCAAATTCGGGACCTAGGCCTAAATTATTCCTGTACCTTATACTCCTCAGAGTATGCTCCGACACAGGTTGCGAAAACAAATAAATTAGTGAGGCCGTTACACCAAACGCTGAAGTTGAAAGAAAACAAACTACATCTTTTTGGGACCCACATCAGACCCGTTCTGGAGTTTTGCTCTCTAGCCTGTTCTAACATGAGGCAATGCGGCAGAGTGGCGATTGAAAACGCCCAGCGTGCATTTACGAAGCAGCTGATTGGCTACTCTACAATAGTAAATTACATGGAGCTCTGTGAGTCGCTGAAATTAGATCTCTTATGGCTCCTGGCCCTCTTTAACAATATTATCACGGGGGACAGATGCATCTCTGCCCCTCGGGAGAGAAACTCGCTCCCGTACTCCGTCCGAAATGCGGATTCTATCATAATTCTCCCTGTTCCAAAAGCTTCCGTTAGAGCTAAATTCTTTATTGTTAGAAATTCGTCACTATGAAATAAACTCCCCCATCAGCTGCGCATTCTGTCACCATTATCTATTGCATTTAAAAACGAAGCAAGTAAAGTAGATACCGTACCGTTTCTCATTAATCTATACCACCCATACCCACTTGAGAATCCAGTATATGGAACTGGATTGGTCTTCTGAAAAGCGCTTTGATGTCACCCTTTATTTCATTGGGGAAAGAAAAGTAAATCCCCCTATTGAAATCAATAGGAATCAGCCTAGTCTCTTCCACCTCAAACAGAGCTCCGACACCAGAGCGCGCTACTTAATTACGTGCAGTTCCACGTCAGGTGCCTCTCATCGTTTCTCTGCCTGAAAAATGGTACATATCGAGCAACAGTCTGACTACATACCCATAAACCTTTTCATTATAACTGCGTATAGGGTAGCTCACCCATAGCCCTCTCTCACCCACTCACCTTACTAACTCGAACACCGTCGCCGAAACGGTCTGGCAACCGTAACCTGCAACCGCCTTCTAAAATAAAAACATTCACTTTCATCCCTATCCTTATTTTTCATTAACTCTTCTCTTCATGCAAATGACTGGCCTGTATAAGTTACCTCGTCTCTGACGAACCCAAGCGATACCCTCCAGACGAAATAAGGCAAGTGCCTTGGATTCTTTCTTCATCATGCCTCATCGATATCTATCCATTTTGGCCAATTCAGACCTCAAACTATCGCTGCGAATATAGAGTCCTATGTGGTATCTTCTCTCCTCATAGTGACCGCTTACATCTACCATAACCACTGGCCCCGACCATTTCTTGTTTCGAAAGGCACGGTTTGCCAGAAGGAAATATAATCCTTGATTACCAAGTGGAATTTAGTCAATCCCTAGTGCATCTATCTTTGTAGTTTGATCATTATTTATATCAGCAGCAGTTATTCCCTGTCCGTCCTATTAAATACCGGCTCATTCTCCTTACTCGCAGTGTTGACGATCCTACCAAATACCGGTTCACTCTGTTAACTCATAGCGCAGACGATCCACACATTAGACTAACCAGCCCACTTATTTAAATATATATATGTACATAAAATGAAAACCCGGATTCCTCGGTCACCGTCCATATATTTTGAATTGCACTATGCGCCCTATTAACTTCCTTCTCTGAGCTGCTTGTAAGATGGTTCGCTTCTTATTCCGCAGCTGGCAGCTAGGTTAGACTGCCGTCCGTCTTTTTCTCTCTTCCAAGCCTTATAGTCCTGCTCGGATGGAAGCACTTACCCATGCTCTGGCGATTATCCGATCCTGGAAAGACGATGTCTCCCTTACCCTACCACGTCTGAATTCCTTCCACCACACCACGAGTACGCCGGCGTTACCACAATAGTGCGGGGTGCGGTCATATCCGCCGCTTTGGCCGGCGCACATCGGGCGGGCAGCTCGGCTGCAGCGGTGTGCAGGTGCAACTAGGTTGGCGGAAAACACCTGCGTTCACCCTCAAACGGTGTTTTTCAGGTTGGGTGGCCAGCACTCGGTCAGCCGAACTCACTAGCACTGTTGTGGTAAACAGCGCTGTAGCTCATTAGTTCACGTGCACCATTTTGAACTGGCTTCCTCTTGCTCCATCCCGAAATTCCTCTGCCAAAACCATACAAAGCGGACTCACGAATAGACAGTATTTTTATTGGCATCTGATATGAACTGACTTTTGCAATGCATATTGACAACCGAAAACAGCTGAGCACCGTCATTTTTCATCAACCTCTATTCTGGTCTGCGGAATCGGGCAATAGACCAATGCTCCTGGTAACAGTTCTTCACACGAGTCCACGAGACGTCGCCTCATTTGACTCCGGTTCTCCTTCTTCTTTTCCAACGCCACCTTCATCTTTGGACTAAGCCGAAATTTGTGAACTCAAAATTGCTCGAAACAAACTCCACGCATTAGTATTACGATCGCACAATTCTCATCCATTGTCGCTGCTTTCCTTGCCCAACGGACTATGCTTTCAGGTCTTTCGAGGTTTATACTGCCTTTTTGATGTCCAGTCTGGTTTTCGCTCATCTCCATTCGGTTAACACATCCATATTGATCCTCATCTCCAACAAATAAACTCTCTTGATTATCAAGGATCCCGGCAAACAGGCGTCGACAGCCATTGCCCTCCAGCCGTATTTCGCGTTCGCGATGCGCACCTCTGTTGCATTCAAACATAGTATTGCTCGCAGTGCTGGACTGGAAATCAGCCACAGAAAAATCTTTGCGAACCATTATCTAGCTTTGAGTTAAAGCCCCGTGCTCGGAAAATCATATTGCCTGTTATGATCTTGCGAGAGAAAACACATCGCATTGTATGTTTGGTTTCCGTTTTCCGTGTCTTCGCTGTGTCTTCTTTGCACAGTTTTGAACTTGCCTTGCGCATAACTCCCGAAAAAAAACCAACAAACCTGTCAAGTTTATTATGGTTGCTCTCAATCCCTCCCCCTTCTACTCATATTTTTCGTATTTTCTCTGCATCATCTCTGTAAAAGCTTGATCTTGCTTTGCGCATGCCTCTCGCAAATGGAGGAATAAATTTTGTTGTTATTATTTTTGCAGATAAGCATCTAGCTGCTTTGTCGGACGGTCGGGGTAGTGGCGCATCGGACTGTCCACTTTTGCTTCACCAGCCACCCCTCTTTTTCAACATGTCCCTCCCAACCGCGCACCTGGTACGTATGCTTACTTCTAAAGCAACTTCCAGCCTTCTCTTTTCTTAATTATTCTTGGACGCTTACTGAAACTACCATGTGGCACAAGTTGCCATCGTCATCTTCGAGCAAAAATTGCTGGTCTTCATATGCTCCTGCTTCTCCATTTCCTCCTCTTCATGAATTCTCGTGGCTAAACCTGTCCTAGCATCCAGAACACGCAGCCATCCGCAGCCCATGCAGTTGTGCCCTTTCCTGGCAATTGAAATTAGTGGAAATTGGGGCGGATGACGTGATCTTTTATAACTGATTCCCTGTAGCATGTACATCAGGCCCGTATTCCATATGATTTTCACAGGCAGAACAAACGGTAACGTTATTTCCTAACCCTTGCGTTATCCGTTCGATCAGCTCACTGTAGTCCGCATCTGCGAAGATGTCAAAAGTTTAAAGATCAACCCATTGGGAATAAATTCCATGCAGCCTTGGACCGATTGAGCCGTATACCCTATAGGGTTTTTTCAAACGTCCCGTTACCGGAACACTGCCTCCTGTGTATTTTAAGAAAGTCGTCTGGCCTCTGTAATCTTTGTGAGAAACTGATTGTTTTCGCTGTCTCCAATTTTGTTTACTCAACTTAAGACCCGCTGGAAAAAGTTCGCCGAAAGCTCCTCTCCATCCTTTGCTTAGGTTTTCTGTCACTGCAAGGAAGCTGCTATCCGGGTCGGACGCTCCAGTACCGGGTCGCCTAACCCTAAGACAAGACAAGCTACGCCGCCGACAGCCCCGAGTACCTCATCTCAGATGAATCACTGCGATTGGCCAATCAGTTATTAACACTACTGAAATGCCGCTCAATCCCTGGACCCCTAGACCCCTACCGCCCCGGAGCCACAAAATCTCCGATATTAAACATGGGCAGCACACAGGTCATTCATGACGGGTATATTTGAGGGTTGATTGTGATTCCTACTCGTACTCGTTTGCTTCCAACCGAACATCACAGTCCGTTCTCAGTCGCATTATTCCAATGACCACTCTTGTGAATTCCATTGTCCCTGCGTCCAAAATTCTTCATACAATTTTATCCCGTGAATAGTTTCATGCAACCTTGGTTTCCCGTCGTTTCATTTTCAGCATTATTTTGACACTTGGATGTTGTTACTTACCACTTTTCATCGGCCTCGTATGACATCCAGTTTGAATTTGACTCATCTCCATCCCGTTATCACAACAACATTGATCTTCATCTTCACCATGCAATGCCTACCACTGCTTCCCATCTGAATCTTGCGCCGGTGATACGCACCTTTGATGCATTTAAACATTGATTGACTAGCAGAGGGCAATTGATTATCAGCCCCTCCCCGAAAAGTCTTGGCAAAGGATCAACAGGCTTTGATTTAAAAGCTAGAGAGCTCGTGTTTAGCCTTTGGCATTGCAGGTTATGTTCATGAGAGGACAGACACATTGCGTCTCCACGTCCGTTTTCTGATTTCCGTGCCTCCACTGTGCCATTGTTGCATAAATTTGACCTTGCTTTGCGCACGCATCTTGGATGTCGAGAAATATACACCACATCTAATATTCAGCTATGCGCCGTTAAACATGCATGGCCAAAGAGAATGGTGCGCTTGATCTATGCATTGCGTTCCAAGATCGAGGATAGGGGACTATAGCCAACTCTTTCAAGCCTTGCGAACGCAATAGCCGTCCCCATAAAGGCACTATTCGAGGTAGATTTTAGTTCACCACGCATCAGCTGATGATTCGGAACGTACGGTCTCCTAGAATTGCTGGAACGCATTATCAGGTAATACGTGTCTGCAACCGACGCAGCACTCATTTCTGTGCACCAGAAACATGGACCAATGAAACACAGATCCAGCCGCGCTAATTCTTTGCGGGGCTGGCATAATTATTATCTCGCCTGTACAATAACTTTTGATTCCGAAAATCATCGGCTCCCGCTGCTGAAGCTGCAGCCTTTGGCATTGGTTGATTTAAATAAAATGGGTGGATAAATTTTTAAATAGTAGAAGTGTTTACCTCTTAGTCGCATAAACGGGGTCGGACACGAGGACGGACTATAATGGAATACCCGGGACCTGGAATTTGGGCCATTTTTGTTAATATTCTACGTGGTCAGCCGGTCCACTGGAACCGTTCAGGGCAGTCATTTCTAGATAGTGTGCCAGAAATACTTTGTTTCACAGTAACTAATAAACGTTTAAGTCCAACAGGGCAACAAGTATTATCGCTGGATGTAGTTTCATTGTTTACAAATCTTCTGATCAGCAAAACCATTATGGCATTTGCGAGGACACTCAAGAAAACGGTCTCTCGAAACGGATTCCACCAAAAGAACCAGAACAATTACCCTCTGTGCCTAAAAATTTCTCAGTTCCAATTCAATGATGAAATAGACCGGCAAAAATGGCAGTGGGGTCACCTCTGGGACCACCGCTTGATGATATATTTAGGTCAAAAGTAGATAATAGGTGCTGTGCTCACTAAACCGATACTGTACCCTTTACAAACGCTAGGTCGATGACACACAATGTGTTGCACAGTAACATGCAAACATAAGCCATATGCTGCACTTGTTTAACAATGTCCATCCAAACGTACATTTTACGCTAGAAAAAGAAGCAGATCATAGTTTAGCATGCTTAGATGTGCATAAAAGGCGACGGCAGGACGGATCTGCACAAATATTAGTCTATAGAAAGGCAACATGGAACAGACAGTACAGTCATTTTCACAGCTTTGTGCCGTTACAAGCGAAGAGGAACCTGATATGCTGTTTAGTTTATAGGGCATAAAAAGAAAATATGTACGGATGATACGACTTGAATTGAACTTAGTAGCCAGCGGAGCGTACTCGTGTAAAATGGATACCCCGAAAGATTCATAAATAAAACTATGAAAAAATAAAATGTAAGGTTAGAAGAAATAGAAGCAATAAAGAAACTCGTATACGTTCGTTTGCCTTTCAAAGGTGACGCGGAAGCGGAAAGTATCCAACAGAGACTGTCAAGTTCAGTCAGTGGAACGTTCTTTGCTGCACAGTCAAAAACTGTATTCGCATCCAAACCGATCATGTTTCTAACTACAGGACAGACTGCCAGATTCTGCAGCCTCATTCTGTGTATTCATTCACCTGTTCCTGTGGGACCAGGTATGTTGGCCGCATGACCAGGCGTTTGTTCGATTGCGTTTGCAAACACCACCCTGCTTGGTTGAACACGGAAGCAATTAGAACGATTCCTAGCGCAGTTTGTTCACACCTTGTCGAGTCAAACCACTCAGTGAACGTGACAAGTGCTTTTCGCACCATCTTCAAAGTTAGGAGCGGAAAATCAAGAGCTATTAAGTGTCGCATCTTGAACACAGCCGAAGCCGTATCTCTCCGTTTGTGTAGTTCCCCTCTTTGCGCTCAGAAACAATTTTTCCAGTCTCTTACTCTTCCCTGGCTCACTTGTCATTATCCGACAAGTGGTCTACAACCTGATCGTGCGACTAATTGATTAATTACAAATACACACAGGCGCATTCTTAGAGTTTTGAACTGATGTGATTGCAAACCGACAATTTACCTTGAACCATTTTGAACCTTTTTTAGCGTTATGTATTGGCACGCGTTCTCAATGTGTTCTGCGGGATTTTTAAAACTTTGTTACTATTGTTCATGAATGATTTAGCTACAACAACACAGACTGCTGGGTTTTTAGTTATATGAATTAAATTACTTTTCATTCTCTGGAGTAAGTGGTCCCGATGGATTAGCATGGCACCAAAATACTGGTAGAAAATGCTGAATCTGCCATTCAAAGCAGGAAAATGGCATCTGCTCTCAAAGAAATGCAGTGTTTTAGCTGTACACGTTGATGGTCTTTTCACGTTCAATGGTATGCGCAAAGTAATGGACTTTGGAATCCACGTTATGAGGGTTTCGAATGTGCTGACAAGTAAGGTGCTCTTCCAGGAAAAGAAAGGGGGCGCCGGTTAGACTAGAGTCAGCACTGTGGAGCCGAAATACAAAGACTTTCGTTCCCTTGCGTAGAACCCCATTTTGAATATTGCGTTCCTGCCTGGTAGGCATATCTCCGAAAAGATAACGGCTGTTTGCAGAGGGTGCGGCAACGGGTTGCACGCATGACTGAGGTTCATAGGCGTATGACCTATGAAAATAGACTAAATGAATAGGGACTGTTCCCATTTTAACTTCAAAGGGTTGCGACGGATCTGGTTAAGGCGCTCAGAATACTTAAAGATCTATGCGTCAGTCGTTCTGAAAATACTCTCCATGAGAGCCTTGGCTCCGAAAACCAGGGAAAATAGAAACCTATGAAGTATCGCTTCCGGCAGAGCTAGAGCGCACGTTTTCAGTAGGAGATTGGTAAACGGGCGGAATGTGTTCGCCAATTTTGCTGTCGCAGGACTGTCAAGAATTATAGAGCAGAATTATTTAATAGATCGGTTGAAGTTTGTTGTAATGTTTGTATTGAAGCCTGGTTTTGGATTCCCACAGAATGATTGTTCTCTTGTTATGAAGTGAGATATATTTTTCCCACCTGAACCACTGATTTGTAGCAGAAACAAGGTCGCAGGAACGCCAACGACAGTGCCAGGATAAGGCTTGCAGAGGTGGATTACAAGCTATTAGCATGTCGCAGGAAGATATATGGAGGCTTGTGGGGCTCTTTTCGTCACTTCTATCATGTGACAACTGAACTGAGCTGACCCGAAATCGAATTGAGTGCTACTGACCTTGAACTGCGCAAATTTGCAAATTGACATATTATTTTTGCGCAATGTCGTTTGGGTCTTCGGATGTGGTTTCTCTAGGGGATTACGACGAAGAACGTAAGTCATTATGAGATGCGCATAGTTGCAAATGGTTCAGATTTGGATGCGGATGTCGTCCATGGTTCCCAGTTCTCAGGAAAGTTGTTTATGGTAGGCGTACCAATCAAAGTGAAAATAACTGGCTCAAGTGAACTGGACGATTATTTCGACGATAGTGCAACTACGGAAACCGAGTTTGGACGTCGTGATTCTCGTGGGTGGAGAGTGTCTGATAAAAGTTGGTCAGTTGAAGTGTACCAAATGGTCCTTATCTTCTCCCTCACAGGTATAAAATAAAAATTGACCATGGAGACTTTCATTGGACCATAAGACGAACAATCGGGGAATGTAGTTCTCTGCATACTTCTCTGTTGAACAGAATGCGCGTGCGAATAATTCTTCTCCTTGGGTAAGGTTTCGCAATATTTTTCACATTTCCAGCAAAGGCAAGCATGTGCAGATCGGACACTGTCCGTCGAAAATCGAAATCGCTATGGGTGGGATGATGGGTGAGCCAAAGGTAAATTAACTTGCTATTGAAGTTATGTGTCAATGAAAAAAGAAACAAATGGAGGATTTTCTGCAAGGAATACTGGATTCCGAAACCATTAGAGAGACTGAGTGTGTAGTAAGTTCATATAAGTGGACTTTGAAAAACCTTTTTGCTTGGAAAATATCGTATTAATAAACTGCATTTTTGTTTTATACTTGACCGAACTTACTAAACATTTACTCAGCTCCCAAGAATTTAGTGTGTACAGAACAACAGTAATCAAAAACCAAACGTGCATCCACAGTGCTCACTATGACTTCTGCTGACGTAACGTGGACACTTCTTAATGTCGCTTTCGTGGACTATAGTATAGCGTCTTTTTGTGGATGAAGTGGAATTAGGTAGCGTTTAATTAACTCTCAAAAAAGCAAAGAACTATGGGTTGTGCCTTCAATTAAATTCTGTCCAGTTTGTTTTTGCATGCACGCGGGTGGAATCACTTCTTTCACCGAAACTAGGCATTTGCTTTTTGGAGTTCAACAGAGTCTTGTATTTGTTGATGCACACCGGAATTGAACAAACCCGCCAATTTTCTGCTTGCTGGACACGCTATTTTTCAAATATTTTGAGCAAGTTACATTGCAGCCAACTTCGGATGAAAACGAAAGGCTTCTTTCCTGTGTTCTGTCTCTATATGCCCTGTTTTTTTGCTTTTTTAATGCAGGTAAACAATTCGTTAAATATTCTGCAAAAAGGCACTGTCTTTCCTAAGAACTGTTGTAATCTGCAGCAATCTAAAGTTGACGTTGCTGTGCTTTGGTGAAGTTCTAAAAACAGTCCAACTTTAAGAGGAAATTGTTAAACTATTTTCGAAATGTTCTCCTCTAGTTTCATTGGCACCAATAGTGCATTACTCTCTCAATTAGACAATCAATGCTACTGACAAATAGGATATCACTTTTCTTGATTATTTTATTGGCAAAATCTCAGCCTTCTTGTATCGGGCTTGAAGTGACAAATCAGTTAGCAAGAAAGTTCAGTTTGAATTTCTAAGCACACTCCTAAATCAGTAATTCTGCGTGGCCATTTTGCTTTATAAACAGCTATTTTTACCTTGTACGTCATCGTCGAATATGTTATTATTGTGCTTATTCCCAAATTGATCTTTAGAGGGGAAAGATAATAAGCTTGACTATTGATGCTTCCGGAAACATTATTCACACGCAATAGAAAAGATTTTTATTTTTTATCCTGAGTTGATTATGCAGCTACTCACAAGGAAAACCGCTGACTTTAAATTTAACCGTCTACTTTCAAAGACCATATTTTGCACAATGCAGTCAGTAGTTACCCTAGAAATGAAATTTTATGAAGAAAAAACAAAAGTATACAGCTTTTGACTTTCTTATTTTTGTTTTGATATCACTCTGGAAATAATAACAATGTCGGAATACACATGGTGTCACTCAGAAAAGCAAGCCGTTTGAGAAAATAAGTTATCTTCGAGTGCTTACAAACATGTTCTCACACTAGTTATCCCGTGGAGCAGAGAAGGTGCAGGTTAGGAGTTCAGGCATCCACTTCTGCTCGGATACTCTATACAACTGCTGACGCTGCCTTTTAGTTCAAATGTAGTAACTCCTGAAACAAATTAGCCTCACAAAGTTTACACGTATGGTTGTTGACGTCACTGTCATGAGTTTAGCAGTAGCTTAATATGCTCTATTATTTCTCAACTTTAGACATTTAATTTGTGCGGTGTGTTTTCCACAGCACCTTTGCCTCTTAGAAGAAAAGAAACCTATGGCTTTAAAGTAGAAAATATAGCCATTTTTTGTTTCTCATATTCCATACACACCCTTAAATTGCGTCCTGGAGATATTCCCGAAATTTATGGATTTATAAAAGGAGCATTGTATCTGCATACGTTTATTCAAAGAAGCTTTCATGGAGGTGGAGAGCGAACTCAATTAAGATCAAGTAAAGGTAGCTTTACCAAAGGCGGATATATTTTAAGCATAACATATAAGTGTGTAATATTTTATACAGAGCCATAAGATACCAATTTCTATAATATTCGCAAAGAAAGCGGCAAAAATAACCCTCCTAACAGCTGCTTTGTGACATTTTATCAAGTATTATTCGCAAATGTTGTTCACCATTGTTTTTTTCCGCTGGAACTGAAGGGCACTGTATATGACCACTGAATTTTCTTCTGGTAGATTAAAAAAACCATCTTTTCATGCAAAATTGCCTTACGTTAGATGTACCTGATGCAAAAAATGTTGTGCCAAAGCTGAAAAACAAGCTAAGATATTTGGTAATCCAAATCTCCAGTTGTATTAAAGGTTAGGCTTGTTCAAGCCAATGCGATTTTTTCCAGGCTAGTTATTATACTCATTTTCTGAAGCACGTCATCTGAAAAATTTATTTGAGTGATGTCGACTTGATTTGATATTCGCAAAATGTTAGAGCAGCTATGCAATACGGAGCAAAATGTTTTGTTTATTGTTGATTTTCATCGGTGAAATTGAGAAACAGTCTTTTGCTTTTGGGCCATCATGACTTGGCCTTGATGTCAAATATTTCCCCAAAAAATTAACAAAACGTGGTTGTGTTATTAATCAACAAATAGCAGCCACCATCGACAAAACTTATCTAATGTTAGTCCAAAAGTCTGAACAAACTGAATCGTCAAGAGGTCCATTTGACTTGGCTTCTGGCACCAAACATGTCCAAATCTATTCATAGGTATTCTTTAATGCCAAAGAACTAATCGTTGGTAGAAAACCAGTAAGAAAGGGGTAACATCTTTCTATTATGCTACTGCTTTATGCACTTTTCTGAATAAAAACAACAACTGATTTTGGCTGAAGAAGCTCACTTAACAATTTGCAGAACTTACCACGTTTCCTCCAAAGACAGCGTTCATTTAACTGTGGCAGAAAAACCATACATTTCTTGATCATACCTAACAGAAAAGATATAAGTTAGTTGTAAATGTTCGTGAAATTGTCGCAAAATGCAGCAAGTTTCCATATCGCAAATTTAACTGGTGAAAGATCCGCCTCCGCTAGTTTAGTTTACAATAAGTTCACGACCTCAACAATAATTTTGTCTCATTACCGTATCTACCGGCACATACTTAATTTGCACCGTTAATAACAACACATAATGCATAAACACCTTCCATGTTTTTGGCCTTTTCGCAAGTGAATATGTAACGACAGTAGGGTCAGCTTATGTAAACAAATGCTAATCTTCTCAAGTTGCATTAAAAGACTTCACAGGACTTCCTCATGCTGAAAAGCGGAACTCGCGTTACTCTACGTCATATTGCCTACTAACTGATGGAGTTTTCGAAAGTACTATGTTCTTCGTCACGGTAATAAATCTGACATTAGCGTCTTATTTTGCCTTAGTTTTCTGTCGTGATATTTTGTGCTTAGACTGATGTGCTCTCTAGTGTCAAAAAATCAGTCCGACTTGGCCTTCAGTCGATTGAAACAAGTGTTTGCAGAATCATTTTTTCTATTCCTCCCAAAAATTAGGCAGCAGTGTTTTCTTAGTGATAATGCCGTCCTGCTTTTTGCAGAATTGGAGATTTTATGACAGATAACACATAAACGAAAGTTCCAAACATGTCAAAAGTATACTTTTCTAATAAAAAACTGAATGGTCTGTCAGTCATTTGGTTTATCATCATTTTAGTTCAGTTCAATGAGTTTCCTAATACAGCGTAGCAATGTGATGTTGTTCTCCGCTGCTACTTCTGGGGGCAAACACCGGGAGAAGGTAAAATATTTTGACATGCTTTTGTCCGAAGTAAGCATGCCCAATAACAAATAGTTACTTTAGCTGATTTATCTGTGCCTAATAAAGATCTGTTAAGTTTTCTACAGTGTAGTGATTACGAAGCAAACTGTTCACGAGAACATGAGGCAACTTTGTTGACACTATTAGAAAAACAAAGAATAAGTGACTGAGAAATATATCCTTATTTATTAAAAAAAATTGTTAGGTTTATGTATTTTCTACAACGGATTCAACATGCAAGTCCTTAAAGCATGTGCAAATAAAGGTTTAAATAACCTTTCTGAAGAGTTGCTGAAATGATATGCTACATCTAAGAAGTTTTAAATGCTGACCCTACTGAAGATGACCAAGGATAAGTGTCCTATTGTATTACGTGCAATTTTGTTTCTCAGTGTATATCTGAAATCACTATGGTTTTTTCGTGATAAAGTTTGTCTTTTATGGACCACATTGAACGCTTCAGGATGAGTTCTTTATAAAGTCGGTAGATTTGTATTTGGATACTAACTAAGTGAATTTCGTAGATACGTATAGTTCAACATTTTCTTGATGCTTCAGGCTTTTATTAAGTAAAACTGCTAAGGCGCTTATCACAGGTGCTTACTCTGTTAGAGGAATGAACGTTCAATTTTGACATTAGAACGTTAGGGTCATTCTACGGTTTTCATTGCTAGTTCTTAAATTTCTACGATTAAATAAATAATAGAATTCTCTGAGTGCGTACTTTTTGAAAGTATTCTGATAAAATGACGAAACTGATGGATGTCCCGTTATTTTGAACCGGGATTGATGGCAAGAAAACATATCTTCTGCAGCAAAGCACTCAAAGGTCATCGTTTATAATTCTTTCTGTGCACATGCTGATGTTCCAGCCAAGGAAATTAGTTCTCGGTACACATAATACGCTGACTCAGCCTTCTTAGAGCCTAAAGCTGCTCTTCAGCCAAAATAATCGGAACTGCCTGCCGTATAACTGGTCAGGCTAGCCTTTACCAAGTATTATGAATATCCATCACCAAAAGTGCCTTATTCTGGATGCATTCCAACAATGTACCATTGCGCTCTGGCAGGAAGTCAGCAAGTTCTGATTCGTAGCTGACTAATAAAACTGGGACATTTGTCTGAAAACATGAATCCGTGGAGGCTAAAATAGTGTTTTGGCTCTTGATCCATCAACCGTTGCCAAAGAATGACTTTTACCTAGACATTTGCTTGAGATTAGTAATCGCGCTTTGGATGGATAAACAGAAATTGCTGCACCTTTTTCATCACCTGTGAAAGTGTTCATTCCTGGCCATTATATGTGGCTTCAGGTAATGCGAAAGTGCGACGTTTGCCAGCTCATTATTATTTATTTAGGCTCATTATAAAGCTGAATACTTCCAAGGCTGCCGATTTGCCTTAAATCACAAAAGGTAAACACAATATATGTTCCACAAAATCTTTTTATTACCCGAAGAGCTGTATCACTGTTGCACCTTGCATGGTGACCCCACAAAGAGAAAAGTTATTTGCTGTGTTGCACATAAGAAGATGATCAATTGGTGGCAGGCGTCAAAATTCCTACCTGATTTCAAAAAGTATTTGCAATGGACATCCAAAACAAGACAACGGTTCTTGATATGGAGGCGGAAACAATGTTGGCCAATATGTTTCCATATGAGTATTATTTGTCCTTTGAATGTCATCGCCACTGCATCATGGTGGAGGGTAAAAGGCATGACGGTGTAGAATAAAAAAGAATTTTTTCTCCGCGGCCAAAGGCGTTCCTGAGAATGAAAAACCGGCCGACCGTTGTCATCAAGCTTAATGTTCTGGTTGGTGCGAACAAAGTCTAATATAATCTCGCCGGGAAAAATAAAACAATTTTGAACGATTGCTGTCAGCACAAACGAAAAAGTATGGAAGGTAAAATAATGATAAACATGTGCTGGTATTCCGTTAGAAAATTAGCAAGAAATAAGTTCAGGAAACGCCAATTGATACAAACCGTAGGAAACCTCCGGCTGACTGCGTTTACCATATTTTGAGAAATCAAACGGGCTGTTAGCATTGCGACTCACCTCGCATTAGCCGAGTTTGAAAGATATTTAGTTTTATTTTAAATATTTTTTACCACTAAATTGTAGGTCGGAAGTAGACAGCTTAGATTTACTTATCCATAATAGTTGTGCATCAGAAGCAAATTGGCTTTTCATGCATTTCAGGTTCAGTTTTTTGAAGTATCGCCCCTATCGTTTGCTAATCGCCTTGGAGTGCACAAATGGAAAGAGGATCTGGTCAATAAAATTCCAAGCAACTACCTCTTACCGATGTGCTGCCTAATCACAATATTTAAGCAACCAAGGTAAGTAAATAACAAAAGTATGCTAAAATTGGTGTCTTTGAGTTGGCAGATATTTCTGTACATTTTAGTATATTTTGAAATGAAGGTAATTTGACCATTTTTGAATGAATTACAGGTGATATAGTACTGCAATTTTATCGGAAGCGGTTGGTCCGCCCCAGTTCACGATAATAAACAAGCTATGTAGCACAAAGTGATTTTTGTTTCTTTTGCATATTTTTAAGTTTAGCTAGTGAATAGTCACAAAATTTTGATACTTTAGTGATAATTCACAACTGTAACAACAAGCGCTATTATTTTTAGCAATCGAGCACGCTGAAGACGAACTTTATTTGGCTGTTTAAAATTCAACCTTTCTTTTTTTGAACAGCATTCGGAGTAAAGATATAACGGTCATACTAGGGGTCCATAATTTTGATTTTGCAAATTGGTTACAATTTCTGGGACATGTTCCATTGTAGACCCTTTATTGGTTTCTTTGAAGGCAGTCACCAGTTTCTTTCTGCGTAAGAGTATTCAATAGAAGAATGTTAAAAGTGCGAACAGTAAAAACAGAAAAAATGGATGGGATGACAAATGTCACGAGAATCACCCGAATTGGGCAGGTGAGCGGGGACTGCTTAACTTACTTTTGCTTCTATGCGACTAACTTCGGATGACAATAAGTCGGCTTCTCGGATGTTTCTGATCGCAACCGTCCATGCACCACTAACTGCAATAAGGCATACACACTACAAAATCCAGTTGCTACGCCTGACGCGTAGTCCGAAAATCGACTGAAGGCCAAATCGATTTCTGTCCGCCTTAATAGTGCGAACGGACGTCTTCAGTTGGCTACCAAGACAAAATTTCTAGTCTAAATGGGGTGATGGTAGCAAAACATTTTCCGTTAATTCACTCTTGGATGGGCGGAGAACATGAACAAACTACTGTAGACAGCGTCTATGTAGAAACAATGAGGCTGTTTGACGTTCAGACAGTGATAACCCACAGCAAAGTTTGAGACACGATCATACCGATCAATGTTTGCCACATGAATGCAGCACCGGTGATCTAAACTTTCCTACTACTTTGTGTTGTCTACTCTGAGCGCTTGAGTTTCGTATGTCTACATGGGAACTTGGAGGACGGAAGCTCGATAAGTGCGTGGTTTCGTGAGGAGGCGTATTTCGCTGCGGCATCACAGTGTTTTTCGAAGCGATAAAAAGGCTTTCCTGCTGTAGTTTGCATAAAACTTAAGGTCCTCTTGGGCTGGGCGTTCAGCTGGATAGTAAAGTATAGATAATTCATGTGGGTTATCAAGTGCAAACTCCCTCCGTTGATACGGATACAGTGTTACAATTCTTGCAAAGTTGTGAGGAACTTTGGTTTTGGTGTGTTTATTTCCTTACCATGGATTTACATGGAGTCAGGTCTAAAACCGGCTGCACAGTTACAAATTTCTCTCTCACAATAATATTGTAATCGGCGAACTCGAGGTGAGTTACCCAACAATTATGGCCAAGGTGTAGTCCCCGGAAGCCACTTGAGACAGGAAGCACTATCTAGTCTGTAAGGTAGCTGAATAGAATCGGTGGCAGCGGGCGACCTTGGCTAATGTCAGGCCAAAGAAAAACTCTAGAGGTTGTTCGTCGTAGGCAAGGGAGCACGCCTGTGATGACTAGTTACGTGCTTTCAACAGTCTAACTCGGCTTCCCGGAATCTCATTGTTTCAAAGTATGCTCCGGAGTGACTGTCTCTCAACTGTGGCAGTGAAGCGGGCTGCGATGGTGTTATGTGACTCAACTCCGTTCTACAATCCGACGCAGTAAGAAGATGTGATCAACAAACTTTCCTCCCGGAGAAAGCCACATAAGGTGCAGCCTGTTTGTAAATATCTAATATCAACAAAGCGGTTTAGCAGAAAGGCAGAGAAAAGCTTAGCGGTTACACTGATGAAGCAGGTGCATCTGCAATTAGCACATACAGTTTTATTAGCCTCATGTGTTGTAAAGAACAGAACACTGTTTACCCAGTCCTTGGGGAAAGCTTTGGAGTCCAAGATACGACAAAACGGCTTAGTGAATGGACTCAATAAAGCTGTAAAACAAGATCCGAAGGTAACATCCTCATTGAGTGACTTCTTGTTTTTCATTATTCAAATGGCTCAAGATCAATTTCATAGTGCTCCGAGTCGACTGTTGGTGTTGCACAGATGGATAAGAAATAAGAGCAAATCAGTTGCCGGCTGAAATGTTCGACCCAACCTTGGGAATTTCATGAGCATCTAGATATGATGTGGTCATTGTCGTCACAAAGTGTTTAGGGCGGAGGTTGCGCCCATCTTGAAGTGGTGCGTATGGTTCGAAAAAGCTTCCCAAAATTTCTGGTGCCGACTTTGGTTTCTATGTGGTCTGCTAGTTAATTCCACTTTCGTCTTTGGCGGCTTTTCGCCGAGTATGTAGCTTTGCGGTGAGGGTAGCAAAAATTAGGTGAGTTATGCAGTCCCGCATCTTACTCGTCCGCTAAGAATTTTTGTAGGTATCCAATCCTTTCTGTTATATTTGGTTTTGGCTGTCTGTTCAAGGGGTGTACTGGCTAGTGATACATTTAACCCCGCCCATGGGTCATCTATGCCAGAACCTCTTCTAGTTTGAATTTGGTAGCATTTAGAAAGGTTTGGACGTTATCTGGTATGGTTAGCTTGGGATCATTAACTCGTACTGAATTGTGGAGACTGTGCTGAGAGCGTACCAGTGTGTGGTTCATGCCGTTGGCATTTCCTGTTATGCCGATACTGTATGCCCAAAGTAATCTGTTGATGATGGACTGTGAGAAAACACCAATATTTAGTTGATTTGATGCGTTGTTCTATTGTCGTTGGAGTACTTCGCCAGCAACTGCGTTTCAAGATGTCGGAAGCAGGTATTGGTGGCTGCCAATCGATTGAGATCCTCAAACGAGGTGGTCACCACTCTTGCATAACTGATCTAGACCCATTCTTCCCAGTATTTCATAGTTGTGTTCATCTTCTAGTCCTTTGTGGACTTCCCAGTATTAGCAGATGGTCGTATCTTGGAATACCATCGGCTAAACCCTGAAGATCGTTTTGAATGGAACCCTTGACAGTCATCCCAGACTGTAGAATAGGGGTGTAGAATGCAGTATTGGCCACGATGAAGGAAGTACTCCCGAACCGAGTCATTGCAAGTCTCGGAGTAATTCGTTCCCAAGAGATCAGGAAGCTGTGAGCTAGGTTTTTCATTGATAGTACAACATCACGAAGTCCAATGTTGCCTTCTGGCCCGTTGCAATAAATCCAGAAGGATTCGCCCGTCCGGAGTAATTGGATGCGTTGAATGTTGAAATTGGGTAGAGGCACTTCGGATAGACAAGCAATACCAACCGTTAATTGTAGAACATGAGCACGAAAATGCATTAGCTACATGAATTCAGAAGAGTTTTCGGGTCCCAACAACCTATGCGCATGCGAGAATTTATGCTTAGGTTTGCACTTCCAATTCATGTACAATTCCCCACTGTCCACTGGGGGAGCACAGGCCACATTGCTTACTGTTGACACCGTAAAATGATAGGGATAAAATGTAGAGACAAAATCGCAATAATCTATAGAATGGTGCTCCCAATGCCACTCGGGTTTCTTTCAAGGCGGAACCACTAGCCCTTATAAAACCAGGTGTAGTCTGCCGGGCAACAGAGCATTCAAATTTTGGAAGCCAACGACTGACTAAGTGTTTTGCGCACTTTTTTTGTTATTCTGTCAATCCGGGATGCCCCACGCCTCCGAAGTGATCTTAGTGCGTGTCTGCCATTGCCGCACTAAGAGCTCATTTTCCATTCCAATGAACTGATTCGAATCATGGGGTCCAAGAAACCCTGCTGGGTTGGTGAGTTCTCTTTCTGGCCGATGGCCCCAACAGATCTTATGGGAAAATTCAGGGACATTTTTTCTTGTATGCTGGACGTCTTCTCGCCAGAGTTTTAAGTCTTGACTACTCTCAATTTGGTTTAGCTTGCCCGTAGTGCGGTTTGAAGGAGTACGTCTGTTGATGAATGCCTCAGATTTATAGGGCCATAGTCAAGAGTTGAATGGCTGGTGGAGGCCAAAGAAATGGAATATACTCCAATGGGCAAGAAAATTTACTAAATCAGAGGTGATAATCCTCACAATCACTCGTGCACCCCTGAAATTAAAATTAGGAAGACGGATGACTGTGACACCCGCCCACTTGCCCAGTCCAAGTGATGTCGGTGGCTCTGAAACTCTCCATATGATTTTGGATCTCGGCGGCCCTATTGTTTTTCAGAACCAGCCCACATGAAAATGGCTACGCACAATTTAATAAAAGTTAGCTTGTCAGTAAAACTCATGTATCAAGTTCATATATGCATGCTAGTTAGCGATCTTATATGTAGCTAGGTTCTTTGCTGTGTTGCAGATTTAAGGTAGATTGAATCGCAGGATAATTTTACCAGCAACAGTAATGCGAGAACTGGCAACTCACTTCAGTGACGTTATCATTTGACAGGCTCTCTCGTTACATGGCTGGGCTCACAAAGCCAACTGAAGTCACTGGATGGCATTGTTCTTGCTTCCAGTCTGTATGTATGCAATGACAAAAATGCATCTAATTTATTTGGGATAGTGAAAAAGTCGTTCTGAACAGAAAAATATAGGCAGAAGTCTACAAATGTTCGTGTGACAGGAGATGAGTATTGTAAAATAAAAGTCTTTCAGTCTCCTTTTTCCGTCTCTGAGTGATCTGGTTTCGAAGCAAATAGTAACTCTGCCTTGACCAAAGAGCTGTCAAAAGATGTGCCGTAATCGACCAGTTGAGAATTGCGTAGCTACGAAACGCAGTGGTCAGTTTGCGCATTCTGTTTTCAAATGGTCAATGATTCTACAATTTTCAGTGCTTACACAGGCATTCGGCCGTCGTATGAATATCGTAGATGTGTTACTTTGATGAAAAGCATGAAGTTTTCAGGCTTTGAATTTTGACGTCTCTGAAAGAATAGTGATCACTGCTTTAGTCGTTGGTTGCCAAACATTTCTGTCACTATATTTTGACGTTTAATGTTTTTTAACAAAAAATGCCTTCCTCACAGTCTACTTCAATTAGAGAAGCCGCACCAGCACCACTATCGGATGAAGATAGTTTACTGTGGAGCTATTGAATGTTCAAATTTAAACGAAATCAAGTGGTGACCGACTTGGTCCAGGAAGTGTTTGAAGAGAGAAGTTCAGTTGTAGTCCATTGAAATGGATGGCGAATTCAGACTACCGTTAGTTGGTCCCAAATGCTTAATGTAATTACCTCGAGAGTACTCATTAGAAAAGTCGGTTGCAAGGTTAGGAACTTTAATGAATATTTTTTTGAGAACAGCAGTCCAAGATTATAGCGTTGGTTGATCATCCACGTGATTGAATAATATAGTCCTTGTATTTACGTGGCAAGCTAAGCTGCAGCCTTTTAGACTGAGCACTTTATCATATCGGTTGATGGTTAAATGAGAGGGAGAAAGAGAGAGGCAGACAGAATTCCAGTAGAATACGATGTCGTGGTCGGTGTCTAGTCCAACAGTGATGCTGTTCCTCTTCAAACAGCACATAAACGAGTGAAAAGTCTTCCCGATGACATAGTTAGGAGCCCCAAAAATCTCATTGCATGCTGAACAACACAGTCACCAGACATACCGTATGATTGATCTCACTGATAGGCCGTTTTCATTGTTGGGATATCGTTTTCCTTGCGTTGTGAATTATTACACGTTTGATCTCACCCGACTTCTCTGCATGGTTTTCTAATTCGGAAGAATATTATTGCTTTCACCTTTTTCCGCCTAGCATTTGATTTGATTTCCACTAAACCGAAATGCTAAGCAACTGGAACAAATTTGATCAACAGATTGAATGTTGTTAATATGATGGTAACAAATAGTAATTGCTTGTAATCCTCTAGCAATTAAATCATTCAAAACATTTTCTGTGCATGCTGACGTTCTACAGTTTAATTTTTAACTACACTGCTCGAAATGATGCATAATAATAAAGCAAACTGGTTTCATTCGGGCAAGCTTTGTTAAGCAATTTAGTGTTCGAAAAACGATCGCATCCCAATTTTAGTTAATTCCTCAAACTTAATTGCATTATATTTTATGTTGGGGCTTTGAAAGCTCAAAGCTGACCTTACGATAAACGACTTGAAGAATCAAACAGTTAGAAGCAGATCAGAAGGTGCCATGTAGATTAGAGCACGATTATCTTGACCGGAATTCATTCCGAATGTGGAAAAGTATAGTTGCGATAAACACTAGGGAGGGGGGAAGAGACTAGGATGAATTTTCATTGAACGGATGAATGCAAGGTGTAGCAGGTTAGGTCATTTGGTAAGATACGAATGCGGATTTTAAGAAATTTGGGGGGAATATTGATCTTGGGCCTTGCTTTAGCTTTCACATGATTGGTTGATGAATGAGCCAACTGGATCAAGAGATACACGATTGGCAGCAGATGTTCTTTGGTGAAATGCACCAAAGTTCTCCTCAAGTATACAAGAATAGAGCCGGAGAGCAAAAGGGAAGGAGGAGAGAACAAATTAAAAGTGTAATGAGCTTATTCAGCACTAAGCTATCTTTTTCTGTGGATCTGAAACGACCAGCGACGTGCTCTTCGAACATAAAAATATGTCAAGATTATTGTGGTGCTCATTGCAACACATGAGTGCGCGGTAGCCTCATCTCCAGAATCGCAGACAGCGTCAGTGACTAACTGCTGGTTGGGGCAATAGGAGAGCTAGAGATTACAAACTCAACCAAAAATGAGATGTACTTAGATGGATGCCAAAATGTGAACAAAAGTTCCGGATGTATCTATTATCTTTTACTTCCTTCAGTAGTGAAATAAGAAACGTACATCATTTTTCAGGAGGGAGGACGCGACGAACAGTGGGCTGCCAGGCGGGGAAGCTGATCGGTGGCTGGAGGGTTCAAAATCGTTACCATCACGTCCAAACGCAGCGACCTTATCCACTTGTCCACCGCAGGTCACTATTTTAGCGTAAGGTTAAAAGATGGGAATCAACGGGAATATATTGGCATAGCACGATATCATCCTTAAGAAATTGTAGATAAGGTGTACTGAACAAATCAGTAAAACTTATGAAATGCAAAGATGTGCAGAAAAGATAGCACTTGAAAGTACACCGGCTTTGCCAAGTAAGGAAATAGTCGAAAGGTAGCTATACATACGGAAGAACCCAGCTTTTGAACATTAAAGTATGGAAATGGGATAGACAAAATTCAGAATTGTAAGAACAGACACAACAAGGAACCGAGTCAGGAAGAAGAGGGAATAATCCAGATTTATGCAATGAATAGAGTGCGCACAGCTGTTCAAACTTTTAGAAGCGAAGTAACGCAATGGTACAGTCGCATTCAGAGTGCACCTATTGAATTCGCACGCAAACTGAAACAGGTACTTAGGACGAATTCAGAAATACATCAAACCGCTAAGGGCATCACGTTCGGTTGGTTCGAGTGAATAGGAGGTTACGAGAGCGGGAAAAGTGTTTGATGTCGCGTATGTGGGCGTGTGCGCAGCTGTCGTAAATACCCAGGAGGCGGGATTAACACGCGTAACGGTGATCTCTCACCAGAGAGATCACAACTCCTGTTAGCGAACTTGCTCCTTACATAATAAGATCAAGAGACAGGCCGTTTGGATTAGGCTGCACAGACAGTTTACAAAAACATGAAAAACTTGGAAATTCACTTTGAAGGGCAGCTTTCGGCTTCTACTGAAAAAAACTATTATTATGGTGCGTCAGCGGACGGGAGAATAAACGCGACGTTCAAACTGTAGGCATCTGTGTTGCATTATCCATAAAAGAACTTAATTCCATGACATGAATCCGGTTTCCTGTCAGTGGTATCCAAAAACTAATTGACAGAAGTAGACTTTATTCATTTTATCTTCCGTCTAATTAAGACAAAGTAACACTTCACGGCAACGTGGTCGTGAAGTTTGTAAGCTAGCTTTTTCGGTCGTCACAATTATTTGATTTGAGTTGAAGCCATCTTACGGTCGGTAAGACACAAGGTATCAACAGGATAGCAAAGATGGAAAATTTTATTTAATATCAGTGTACACAAGTCCACCTAAGGGATGAAGGGAAGGAATCTTCTAAACAAGAAAATATTGGTAGAGAAATATTTCTTGAGATAACTCTAACTTATTTCGTCGTGGCAAGAACAGATATGAAGGGTGCAAATAAATTCAATGTCTTGGAAAGGTTAGAGGGTGACTACTCAAAGGAACTGAAACATGTAGTTGCAAGCAACTGTATCGTTCCTGATTGGAATACAATAGAGGTTAACTAAACAGAACAGAAGTAAGGAGCAAGTAGGGTCTTGATTCAGATCATAAGCAATCAGTCAGATAGCAGTGGAATTAAACCACGTATGAAGACACCATGGGGTAGGCTGATAACTACTGTCTTAGTTTAAATCAGTACTCTTCCATCTGATACTGTTTTCCACTAGAAAAGTCAATATCAAACCAAAATAAGAATCACATAATCGCATAGGCAGGCAAAAACTACTAGTTTTTACCTATTTTCTTACTCATACTTTAGTTTTTAAGTCTGCGAGTTGATCCAGTTCTTTCCCATTCATTTTATCGCTTTGATCTCACTGAGACACATTCATACACTAAATGCATAAATGATTATCTGTTGGGAGAGATTAGCATAAAAAGTACACCGTGTGTGGTATAGTGAGGGTGATAGGACGGAGGGCACAGGGTCATCCGGGTGCGTTCCTTTTCTACATCATTCCAACTATGCCGATTTCAACAAACGGTGTCATGCAGCATTAGCATCTGAGTGTCTAAGTGTATGTGCAATCCGTCAACGAAGGACAAGAATGATTTTATGCAATGGAAGAAGTCCCGAAACAGGTTCTGGCGAAAATTGGGGAGTCAATTAGTAGTCTGCTTCTATTTTACTCGAGGTTTCGGCAGTAACCTGCGCAACTAGTGTTATGCGTTGGTTTATTTCCTGTCTGTCTTTTGAGGATAGTAGTTCATTTTTGGACACCGTAGCTAATGCACCCAGTTAGACTTTGCAGTACAGAACGATCAGGTGCAACCAACGATCGTTTCAGCCTCCATGATCCATAAGGTGCGGATGGGCACATATCTAGCTGAATAAAGCGGTCCTCAACAAACAGTTGCCTAGTCATCCAGGTGGCCTAATACGTGTTTATTACACGCCTAAATAGGAAACGAGTTCTTACTACATCGAGCAAACCTATCTGCTGAATACCGCGGTTAATGTTTAATGAACAACATAACGTCTGACAGATCCCTCTAGTTTGGTAACAAAAGCAAAAATAAAACAATACCAAAAGAAAATTTCAAATGATATTAGTGGTGAGATGCGAGAATGAGATGCAGCAGTTTTTCGTAAACAGTGTGGCCTGTCGGCTCTAACTGTAAGTCACACATGGTAAACCGATCTCCGGGACCTCCTGTATTGTGACTTATTCAAGACTAGAATGCAGAACAGAGTATTCCGTTCTCTAATAATCTGTTTCGTCTAACCTAAAATTTCGAAGTGAATGACTGTGTAGAGCATGACACTAGAACCATAAGGCTAGCACATAACCGATGCAAGTTAAAACACGGGTAGCAGGTGGGGTTCGCCAGTCATGTATTTATCAAGTCGAAATTTGAATATCTCGCTTGAAATGTCCCAAACATATTGTGCAATCGAAACTAACCCCCGAAGCTGCAATCTTGCATGCAAAATCAAATTATTGCATCAGACCGAAAAGTGTCCCGTAATTATTTCGGTTTGGATAGCTGTGTCACCATAGTACTTACTTCAAAGGTACTGATTCCAGTACAGTCCCTACTGAGGTGTGCATACCGAGTCTTCTTGTTCCACTACCATAATTTACCTTTTACAGTGAAACAGCAAAAAAATCAAGAATCCAAAATCATTCCCCGAACAGAACTTACCTTACTCAACCAACACGGAATGGGTGAACAAGTCAAATGCTCATGTTTATAGGGAAGTATAGACCAGTTACTTGTTTCTTAAAATGTGGCAAATTGCCATTCTTCGAGAGTTAGTCAGTGCACGCGCTATTTGTTTATCGATCGAATGCAGACGGCATGCCACGCTTGCGTGAGCAGCCCCAAGGCCAAACGTTTTACACGCGCATATTTGGGTCACAGAGAAATAGAAGAGCAAAACTAGGCAGCATTTTGGGACTCACGCGTTACAGACGAAAACAGCAACGATTGTCATTCTGATTAACTGGTGATCCATCGGAAAGACTACTAGTAATACACAAACTGCGCAGTGTTACCAAACTGTCTTGAGCCGTCCGTTTGTAAAAGTGTATATTTTGGTCTCTCTCACTGCGCAGATTGAGAAAAACCCTTGCGGGACAGAGCTAAGAACTTCACTTTTTACGTTAATGAAGAATGTTAGAAATGTAGAAATGTATCGGACACCCGAGGGTACTGTTAAGGATGTTAGAACATCTCTTCTTTGCTTCACGGGTAATATTTCACCGGGAGCTTGTAGTGAGATGCTCTTGCTCCTTTGGTCAGTGCTTTGTTCGCCATTCTTCCTGATGATTCTCCTTCTCACGGTTTCCAACCAGATGTGAGTAAAAATATCGACTTCGCTACGTTTAAACACATGGTTTTGTTGCATAACTGTCAAGTAGTAGATAGTTCAGTTGATAAGGGATTCATGATGCGACGGGTGAAAATCTTCCTCCTGAAATCAGGAACATGATTGTGGTCGGCCAAATTAGACGTGTACTTTTAGTCGGTGAGGTTATGGTGGTTTTTGCTGCATGCGCACAGCATAAGTTCTGTTACAGGGGAACATTCAATAACTTCTAGGGCCCACATACTTCAAGGAATCGTCAGTAATGACCTTGAAAATTGAAATAATGTAAAGGTCAAAGAAGAAAGTATAAGCTGGACCAAATGCGCTTCCCACGAATGAAAACCAGGCGTCAAAAAGGCGATTGTTTTGGTGTACACCTGCTCACCCTGCGGGTAGAGGTACGTGTTCGAAACCCTTTTAGTAGTAATGGAGTGGTTTGTTTTTTCAAACTCCCAAGAAATTTCATATTCACTTGTAAATCCGACTTGTTCTGTCCAGGACGCTAAAGAAAATGAACCTAAATTTCTGGCATTTCAGTTGACCCGTTAGGAGTACCCTCGGAAACCAGCCCTATGAAATCGCGGGGTTTGCATTGCGAATGACGTGAACAGTCATGCCCAATACAATTCCACAAATTTTTCGTACCCGGTTAAACTGAAACTTTTGCTCATATATTCTTGGCTTTGCAGTTTACCAGTTGACCACGATTAGGATTTTAATTTTTTCTCAGGGATAAATGCCACACAGGAAGAAGCTGATTTCTCCAGATTTCAACTGGTAAACTAAGATGTAATAATATTTATAAATGGTCGTCGACGGTTGACGCAAATAAATCATGAGTCCAGAAGTTAAACAACCATTCGGTTAGTAATAAACTAAATAGACCAATAGTCATAGTGTTTGGTCCCACTAATAGGCTGCGTAATTTATCATTGTTGGTTTTACGTAATTTTTCCCGCACCCTTTTTTGTGTACCGTAGTATGTCTTGCGGTAAGTGGTTTTTAATCGAAAGCGGATATGCACCGCGGATCTGGTCTGGTTACGGGAATAACTATTTGCAGCCCAAAATGTCTGGGAATAGAACCTCAGTTTTAGCATTGTTCACCAGTGGTGGGTGGCACTTCGTTGTCGTCCGACGGGCTGCTCCACTTGACCTATTGGGAGTCTACTTCGTTCTATAAAACCCCATGTATCAAGCTCATGGTGATCGATGCCTCTGGGCGTAATGAGCCCCGGAAGCTGTGGGGCATACCTTTTCCATTGCACTTATACACCAAACATTGCCTTAAAGTAGCCCAAACAATAGCGGAGGTCGAGTGCTTAACAGTTGTTCACACTAAAGCAAAGTGGAAAAATCTTTTTGTTTTCCTTTAGCGAGTTAATTTTCAAAGCACCCGTGGAGTTTCAAAAAATGCAGTTTCAAATTTGGAAAATGTAAGGTCACTAAAGGGTCTGCAACGTCAAAATGGTACAAAACTGACCATGCTGTGAAAACCTACTCAGTGACCAGCATTTAACTTTTTTATTTATAAAATGCTTATTTTGGAAGCAAAATTTAAATTCTGATGCACAAATATTTTAAGACATTTTACTGCTGAGGGTGTTGTAATCTTGCGTGTGGAACTGTTTTTGGTAGACGGAAACCGAGCAGTAATTTTGATGATATGATTGCCAGTAAGCGCGTGATGAATTCCGATAAATTTATTTGATTTGGTTTCAGTAACAATCGCCTTGTTGTCGTTGTTGTTGCTGCTGGTGGCGTTGCTTTTGACAAATTTAGAAGTCAATAGTTTCAGTAGTGCATACAGTTTCAACGGTCAATAAATATTTTGAACCATTTTTCAATCAAACATTAATTTTTATCAAAGAAAAAGGGCACCAAATCTCCTTTGTATATTCGCCTATCTCGTAAAGTGACAACTAGTATAGAGTACTGGAAGATATTCCATTTCTAGCCATCGTTCTAGCAAACAAGAATAGGAGACGATCATGTAGATGTTCCAGATAGTGCGTTTCGAAAGTTCCCGTTGATACGTAATACTGGTCAGTAAATAGTCACAGTGATTCATTGCTGTTTAGGTCATCTGGTACGAATCTAAAAATCTGTTTTGCTAGGAAGAAAACGACGATCTCCCAGAACAAGTTTTCGCCGATCAGTCAAAAACACTGTGCATAGAGGAGTAGAGAATTCATATCGGAAATTGGTTACCAGGATTTAATTTTTTTCTCGGTGCGCCTATTTTGTTATTAGTCTCGCCGAAATGTCGCCAGTATGCTCGTTGATTTGGGAAGGTGCTAACGTTGATTGACTGATTCGCCCTGTCACTGCCGTTCTTCTGATTTAGCCCATCACCATTGGTGACTAACCCTCGCATGCGGTTTTTCCGCCGACCAGTTGATCAGTGAAGACCACATAATTTTGGGTTTGATGAATCGACGGGCATTTCCGGCCTGACTACTCAAAATGAAATCACTAGGGCAAAATTTACGGCTAGCCCTCTTCGGTCTTTTTTAGATTTTCGGGTTCGTATTGCCTTCTGAATCATCGATCTTCATCACTCAGATGAACCGGCAATGTGGGTTTGATTTCCGTCGACAAATGATTACCGATCGTCTTTAATAAAGTTGACTCCAACGCAATTACATTTTTTGGTGTTGGTATCTTCTCTGCAACCTGTATTCGACAATAATTAGGGATTTGCTTGAATATTACTAGAAAAACCCATTCGAGATTGATTGGTTAGTTATTCATTTGAAGGTGAACAGCGGTAAGTAACAATTTCTGGTTTACCTCATACAATCAGATATAATTTCTTTTCATTTTCTGTGTGGTTTGGTCCATCGTTTCAGGTTTATTCCTTGTACCAATCGATCTACTTATCTGTACTGGCTGGGGGAAAAATTTAAGTTAGAAAAACCATGCCCGCCTTTACGTTTTACACCTAGTAAGCGAATCTTCAGTCGAGAATATATTCCTATCCTACTTCGACTGGTAAGCCATCAATACTGATAACAAATGTCTAATCCTCAAATGTATCCAACCTGGCCCGAAGACTGGGCAAAGATAAGTCAAACAACAAATGGCTGATGATCACTTTTGTCGGTCGGCACGATCTCTCGGGCAATTACATAAAAACTGTCGGGCTGGTTATAAATGAAAGATTGTCAAAGGATGGTAGAAAACTCAGCGTACAGATGTTATTGAGGTTAGCAATTATTGGTAGAATGAGGTAAACTAGTGCAGATGGGCTAGGCGTAGGATCGTATGAATGTGCCCGTAGATAATGAACATGGGAATTCCAAAGGTGATAGTCAAGAGGAAGACAAACGTACCGGAAGTAAAACGCGATAATTGTGCGACTAGCAAAGGTCATTTGTCTAGGTCAGAAGAATGTGACAGATAAACAGGTCTTCACAGTTTACGCCTAATTGATCACGTGGAATAAACAGAAAAATGATGCATTGTTTAACCAGGGACTCTGTGCAAATGAAACCAGGTACGTTAGGCGTAAGTACGAAAAATAAACGATGTAAACTGGGTTCACCGTTTGCTAGAGGGCAAAGTGTTCATGACTGATCTGATGGAGTGAATTTTTGGAAAATGTCAGATGGCTTTAACAATAACCAACAAGGACTTTGCTTCTTTTGAGAGCTTCGTTTGTTGACTGATACACGTACCCCTGACCTGCGGCATGCTTCTGAACACTTTTTTAAGCAAATTCTATTGAATAGTTGTCTCAGGTAGCTCAAGCAACCAGATTTAGTAGGAACATGAAGTTTGTTCTGTGTCTTTCGCGTTGCACACTTTTATCCGTGGTCGACTTTTGTTTGCACGAAGTATGAGAGGACTTTTCACTTACGCTAACGCTTTTCTTAGTCGTGACCGATGGTGGTCGAATGGATTTGATGTCCTTCACATCAAGACGATCAGAAAGTTGATTCTCAGATTTGCCGCTCATCCTGGTTTGGGAGGGCAATTCACTGTAACCTGGCTTGATACATAACTCGACCTTTAGAAACCTCACAAAATACAACAGAAGCCCAAGTTTCATGATCATATTTGCAGGTTCTTCCGGAGAGCGGGACCGAAAACAGCCAGAGGACATGCTTATTTCCCAAGGAGCATGAGTTAGGAACAGGATAAAGGCAGCAACTAGTACAAACTCCAGATTAACAACATGTCCAAGGCTAAAGCTAGTTAGGATAAAACAGACAAATTCTCAGTATATGAAACTTTGCAGGTTTCATTCGTTCCACTCCAAAGTTGTAACTAAAAGCATGGTTCTCCTCAGCTTAGAGAAATCACAAGTTTGACAGAATGTGGTTAACTTAAAAACAAGCGAAACTGTCTCTAGCAAGCAAAACAGTCTGCCTTTATTCGGCTAAAGGATTTGTCTGTTTTGCTGACCTCTCAAAACATTGTATTCCGGGATCGGTGAAACTGATGGCTCATGCGGTAACCTATTGCGTTAGAATGCAATTGCGAGTAGGCTGAATGAGTACTTTTTGTGATTTATTCCGACCAGGATACGGTGTCTTATGGCAGCTGTGACGGATTTCCGACGATCAGTATGGCGTGGATAGTGGATAGTGCACAAGAAACTGTCGGCAGCTGGCTTCAAAGGAAACTTCGTGATTCGCAAAGTCGAGAATTCTTTACTATAGTACTTTTCATACACAAAACTCTGCTTCTTAAAAACTTGTGGCTAAAATTCGTGTGTTTGAAGTCGATTGATAAATAAGGAATGCTTAGCAAAATCGATTGGGGATCGGGACCTTCAATTCAAATCTAATAAAAATGTTTCACTTTCATTTTGATCGATTGGTCTGAAAACCGTTGCAGGAGGTAGTTACCCGTTGCTCTAGGGCGTATGGCCTGATGCAAAGGATATACTGTTAGAATTGATAGAAAAACTGTGACCGTATGTAGCAAAAATCACTCATCCACACGGTAACATTAGCAATAATGGCAGTGACGCTGGTAATAGTGGTAGAGGTAGTGGTAGTATTAGTAGTATTAGTAGTATTAGTAATATTAATGGTGGCATTATTAGTAGCAGCACTGGTGACAGCCCTAGCAGCATTAGAAGTGGTAGTCGTACTAGTGGTAGTCACAGGTATTGACACTTGACCCCAGTCTGTTGACGATGGTGCCAATAACGATGAAGATATTATTGTGATCGTTGGTGAACTATTTCGCAGGTCGTGTGGATGAAGTTCACCCATGAGTGATGCGTCACCGTAATACTAATGTTTATGACAATGACAGTGATCACTGCAACAGCATGTTAGAATGGAATAGAGAATACTCCTTACAAGATTGCAAACGTCATTAAATGATGCGAATCAGGCTGACTAATTTGGTGAAAAAGCAAACATGTGGCTGCTACTGTAGCTGTCATATCATCTATTGAGAGAAGACCACTAAATGCTTATGCACAGATTCAATTGACTGTTAAATACAGTTATGATTGAAAAATGGATGCACCCTGAAAATACTTGACTTACTCACTACGAGAGGAAGTTCAACATAATCTGACTGAAAACCAACCTGAAAGGCTATAGAAATCATCAAGGTTTCCATACGAATTGCGATTTAATTTATTTCCAGTGTAAATCCGGGGCTTTGATGACCCCCAATAAAAACTGATGCACCAGCACTACGACCCGTGTGCCCGAGTGGCAGCGTTGATCGCTGGCTGAAAATTGCGTCACATTTCACTTTTTTGTTTTTTGAAAGCTAGGTTCTGTTTAAGATAATCACAATTAGTGTGTCAGAAATCATGTAAGAAGAAGAATATGGACTGCCTAGAATTTATTCATTTGAGTACGGAGAGCGCAAAACAATATATCATGACCGAGGGAGGCTATCTACGCACTACCCAACCGATTGCTTTTATGTGCTTGGCTGTGCTGGTATGCATGCATGTACGTTTTGTCTTCATTGGTGCGATGTCAGCAACATGAATTTCGAAAAAAAATATCCCAATAATTTGGCAATATCTTCCTACTGTCAGTTCTGAATTTTGAGTAGGACAGTTGGCTTAGACTCGGAATAAGAAAAGAACATTATTCCTGGTTTATAACTAAGTACTTTCCCCGGGGATTCTATCGCTCTATTTCGTGTCTGATCCGATAGTTATCCTTTCTCCTGTAATCTCTTGATAACGTGGACAACTACAAAACAAACTCGAACCGCCCAACTGTCACGGTTTTTGTTAGCTAACTCGTTTTGTATTTGCAGAAGCTTACATAAAGTAAGACTTTTATCTACTTCATATTCTGAACGGCTTTTAAAACTAATTGGGATATTTCCCGTTAGGAAACCTGAGATTTGTGGCACCAAAATATTTTCATTTCAAATTACCACGAATTCAAATAGGAATGAGTAACAAAGAGCCGCTTTGTAGTTTCATTTAAAATGCGGACGAGTAATTACATCTTTGCAATATACTGCAAACCAGTGGTTCTATCGTGAATCAAAATCAACCGTTAAGTGTAGAATTAGAGAGAAAAAGACGTGGAAAGGAAACGGGTGGTAAAGATACCAGGTGAAAGAGTGAAAAATGAAAAGGGACCAGGAAGTTTTTACACGAGAAACTGAGGGAGCACACGTTGTAGTCACGGATATAATACCAGCACGTTGAGGTTGGTTTGTCAGCGAACGTTCACAATTTTGTTGCAAATTTATTCTCCTCTCTCAAACTGTCTTCATGTATTCACTTCGGTTTATTCATTAATAAATATACAAAAGCCTTAAGTACCGAATAGAGAAGAAATTCTTCTAGATTTCGAAGCTAAGGCTGTCAAACTAATGACAACTTGAACACAACGTGAGTTCATAAAATACCCGAAATATATGACGATATATACCATGGCCTCAGTGAGAAAATTTCTTCTGAAGTACCGCTTCTTATATCAGCAAAATTGTAACAATAGTGGCACTAAATGCAACCACGTGCCAAAAAACAGTCGCTTATTAGTTCGCACATGGTCCAACCGGGCTGGTTTAACCAGGCTAGTTAGCACGCATAGTGAAGCAAAAAGTGCGGATTATTTTTTTTCATGACCTGTGAATTTTTTTTGGGTTCGTTAACGGGGTATCTTATTCTCTTCGTCATCAAGTTCAAATCCAGCTACGCCAATTTCCAGTGCCAGCGCCACCGTTCATTTGGTCATTTGCCAAAATCCAGCCGATTGTTACGCTTAGCCAATGAATATTGTGGAGGTTTTGCAAAAAATAGACAACAGTTTTACGGATTTGTTTTCTTATGGCCGTAAATAGTCTCATCTTCTTCTTGCTTGCTTGCTGCCTAGGTGCAGCGGAAGCGGCATTCTCCATAGTCGTCAGAGCCACATGAACGGAAGAAGAGGAATTCCGGCAACCACTATTGTAATAGGTAGTGTGATAATGACTTAGGCGGCTGCGAATGACCATCCATCGTGAATGGACTGACGGATCCGAGATTCGAAACTTTGACCGTCGTGGCTGGGAAAAGTTTAATTGAATCGAACACTGCTAGTCATATGCGTCAGAAATCAGTAGAAAATAGCACTTGATCAGGATCCTAACTTGTCCTGTCATATGCTGATTATTTTCTAGATGGCTTGTACTGAAAGATACCTATTTGATCTACATGACACGAAAAGTACGTCAGATGAAAGCCGGAAATGCGAACGAGAACACATTCGAGATGGATCAGAAAGATCGTGTGCTAGCTTTACCCGGAAGAACCAGACGGAATTGGCGACTTTGCAAAGTGTTCCTGATGGATCAAGAATTTGCCTTTCGGCCGGAGGTGCACAAAGGATTACGTGCCAACTTCCTCAAACTGTACAATACCCACGGGTACGTAACAAATTCAATGGAATAACTAAAAATGCTACAACAGGAGAAGTTGAGTTAGGCTGCATGAAGTTAATTTAATTATTTAATAATAAAGATATAGCTAGAAGAAATGCTGTTTATATTTGTCTATTTTACATCAGATAAGAACGTGAATAGATTCGAAAAAATAAGAGAGGGATCAAATGTAATTCAGGGATAAATATTAGGTTGAAAACTAAAGCGAATTTGACCCTCATACAGCCGACCGTTGTTCAGATCAACAATATTTGGTAAGCAAAATGTATTATGTGGATATCGATACTAGACGGATTCATTATTCATGAAATCGTCATGTTTAAAGCACATTTTGAGTAGTTTTTCTAACCTCAAGCGAAACATCACAAGAGCTTAACGAATTATATAATTCCTGTTGAAAATTAGGTGCTACATATCGTTACAACGGTGACTTGAAACGAGATTCTCAGTATCAGGTATCACTTTGAGGCTGGGTGTTTGCTCCTAAATAATTATAGTCTGGTGCCCAATTCACATTTGAGATTCATGGCATTACTTTCAGAGGGAAAGTGCACAAATTTTAGTAACCTGTTGACACAATCTACCATGTAGTATAAACACATTCACTTCTATAGCACTGAAAACACTGGAATGTTTTGTCATTCAAGTGGGACTCAACTTTCTATTTACAAAATTCTGCCTTGGTCGAACATTGATGATGATCATGTGGTGAATTCTGTGGCGTTTCATAGTGAACGTGGCAATTTTGAGTCTTCCAAAGGCCGACCACTATGTACACGATCCCCTTTCAGAATCGCTCTACGTTTGTAAAATACCAAACGGAAGAAGTAATAACCTATAAGCATTTTTAATGCTAAAAAAGGGAGTTGTCGTCGCCTTTTGGATGATCTCACATGGAGCAAACTAGACAATTTAAAATCGTCCAGCGGGTTTTAGAAAATGCTATCCAATAAATCGATCTGATTTAATGGCTTCTGTCCATATTCATGGTCTAAAGTTGAAAGATGATCAAGTTAGAATTAAAAACGGCTCTTTACATAGCAGCAGCGGTCTATTCACTACATGAAGTATTGAAAACTTAGATCACGCAATTCGGTACCAGTTCCCAACACTGCGTAGCCCTCGAGCCTCAAATGAGATTTAATCCCGAAATGAAAAATTATAACACAGTCATCCTAACTACTACCACCGATCCTCAACGGTCTGATGTAGCAAATCAGTACAGGACCCAATGGTTTTTTGTCTTAGGCTTTTATTCTGACCTACACCATTGCTAGTACAAGAATAAAGTCTTATAACGACTGTGTTCTTTATTGGATACGATACCCCTACAGGTTAAGGGAATATCAACAGACATCTCCTGGCGAATATCAGTGGCACCTAGTCTGTTTATTTATTCCTCTTCCAGAATGAAATCAATCGGTCATTTTCTGTGGTTTTAAGTTTCAATGAAATATTAAGTCACCGTCAGCTAAGGTGAAAACCCCGAGAAATTTACTTTTATGTAATACATACTCGAAAATCAGTTTCTAATTTACCACACTTCATCAATGCCTTCAATTTAGAATAACAGCCCATTGATACATTCTTTGATTTTCTCTTGGATGCTGTTAGAAAAATGATCACAATATGTCCATCGACAAACAAACTATTCGAATGGAACGAGGCTTTGACAGCCATTCTGGGCACACAGGCAGCTCGAGATTACATCGGGTACAATCGTTTCGGGTCATTTGCTCCACCACGACCAGACACAAGAGTGACCGTGTAAGTTAATTCAAGCAAGAACCCATCCTAGTTTGGTTCTATTTGTTGCACTTGGCAAAGGCATAAATAAAATGGGACTGGTACGTAAGAAATGTAGCAGTTCAAAATTTTAATGTACATTACCGCAACCCTTCACCATATTATCCACTGTATTCAGGATCGCCGCGAGAGCCACTCATGAACCCCAACCCGAAAGTTAAAACCAACATCAGAATTTTGATGATTTCGTTCAATTCGTTGGCCGACAACATCGGTCTATCTTCAAAGAACTACTTAGTCCGGATGATGCTGAATCTCATGCGATTCCATGAGTGATGACCACTTTTTGGAATCTTCTTCGAATAAACTGCACTACTTCGAGCACATTCAGTCGTCGGTCTCGAAACTGGTTCACTCTCTCCTTGCTTAGTTAGGCAAGAAACAATTGAGTAGATTCCAGGCGGTCAACAAGGTTGACGTTTATCCACTATAATCAAGCGATCATGACAGACGTTTTCAGGTTTGGGCCCATCGGCCCATTGCTCTGTCAGTTGGCCTCATTGCCTTCTCTCGAATCTTCATTTTGAGTAACGCGCACGTTCCCCTCCGAATGTGAAACGAAAATTTGGCCGCCTTCACTGTTCCGGAATTAGAGCGAAGGCTGGATTTGCCTCCCTGCTTCCCGGTTTACAGTCGGTCCCATCCCTGGCCCGTACGTAATCCACCTAATTTCAAAAGGGCTTGTCAGGTCGTAACGTTTCGGGGAGTTAGTCCGGCCTCAATGTTTTATGACTTGAGGTACAGAAGCAAAGCGGTCTGGCATTTCATTCGTCTTTAGCGGGCCTTGACAGCACACCAAAAACGTATTCATTCCAAGTGAGAAAGTTATATCTGTTCTATTCTGACCAGCCAAAGGTGGAAATTTTTGTTCAGCGCAGCATTCTGCATCAGTTTACCTAGTTTTCTTGGGTTAAGCCCCTTAGACTGCTGAAGGTTTGCTTTTGGCTGCTGAGATTTGGATTCACAATGGTAGGTTGGATTAACCGAATCCCATATACTTTTCTGCCAAAGTGCACTTAAAACGGACACATCGCTGCTTGTTCGAAGTCAGAAAAATATTCTGTGTCCAAGAGCAACCATCTGTTGAATATAAATCATTTTACATATAATTCTGTCTCTTTTACATTTTCCCTCTACTAATTTATTTCCTCATGTTTATCAATAAAGGTGAAAAAAATTTCATAAACTCCAAATTATCTAAGCGTACGTATTTTATACGTAGTGGCACTTTTGGGTGTTTGACAAGCACCACAATGACAATTGCCCGTGTGCTACCATGAGAGACGTTCGCAAATGTTCAATATTGTGACCAAATACACGAAGATCTTAAATTTTGTAAGGTTATACGGTGCAGACCAACCGTGGCTGTGATCAGCTTATTGATCCTTGGAAATGAACGCGACAGGTTTGAATTCACGCACCATTGAGCTCCTTTCCGGCTGTCACGTTAAAAATGGGGAAAAAGTAAAAGCTGGAGAATGAGAAAAGCGAAATGCGAGTAAACTCTTCAATTTGTATCCAGCTTAAAACTTTACAGTCGAATGTGTTCAGTAAGGCCTTAGTAAAGTCGAGACATTTTTGATTACACCTCTCTCTCTAGATGGGTTGTAAACCACTGACCATACTGGCAGAATGCTTGGAACTAAATTAAAATTCTACAAAGCGTCCTGTAGGTTTTGCCTCTTACACCCGAAGAACTATGAAAAAGTAGTGCATTTCTGAGACCCGTCTACGGCTAGTATCCGCTGTCGTTGGTTCACTGTTTTTTTTCTGATTCCAGGTTTGTAGATGGAGCTTACTATATGGAAGCCGTGGCAAGGGGAATTGCCCAAGCCCAGCATGAAATATTTATCACAGACTGGTGTATGAACCCAGAAATATTCCTAAGACGACCGAGTCAATCAAACACGTGGCGTTTGGATAAACTATTGCAAGCAAAAGCAGTGAGTTTTTGTCTGCCTTGGCGTAACTGCCTTGTTTGGTATTTCTCAAGTGGAACAAATCGAATACTAGAAAGCATACTAGAGAGTATACCTAGTGAACCTACTGCCTGGAGGTACTTCACAGCTGCCGCCGAATAGCATTGTTAACACAACCTGTAGAACACAGGTTCAGTAGGAACATTACCATTAGTTTGTCCTTTCTTGCCTACCTAGACTGATTTTTGAATTCCATTAGCTTGTCCTCAGCCTTCCAAGTAGTAGACGCTGTCAGAAATAACGCGGAAGATTGGCCAGACCGTAAAAAGCCGAGCAAATAAGTAGAACCAGAGGAGACGACTTGTGATTGCATTAAAGCACGTGTAGATCATGAGTGTGATCCAGGTGATACGTGTGTGTACCACCAACCATCTGATCAGCTAGTCAGCACAGGCATTTATCGGTAAAATGGACGTATTCGGATGGGAAACCATTGATCTTTAAGGGAAATGTTCAAATATCGTTCAGTGTGGGCTCGCGGCTCAGCTTACATTGTGCAGGGGTGCGGGTTGCATCCATGATTGAGTTCTAATCGTGCCGAGGTCGGAGACTTTATACAGTTGGATAAATTCTATACTTGCCAGAAACCTGCCAGTTAAACACCATAAACTAGGTGTGTTCAATGTGATCGGGTGTACATTTAAGGTCAGTTTGGGCAACCGTTTACTTTGCACCAACGTGCTATGGTTGTGGTTGCTACATCACAGCTTTATGGAAGAGGGAGGGTTTAGAAACCAAGAAAGCCAATGTTTGCTGCAGTAATCTATATCACACACAGTCTCCAACCGTTGCTTCCGGGGATCTCGTTGACTCAAACCCGGTAGTCTAACTGCACCTACACGAGCCAGTCCACTGATTAAAACTTTCATGCTTTTCACCCATGTCATCGACCAACCACTCCGCACCATTTTCCAATCATTACCCACATCGAAGAACAACGCAAAACTAACCAGTCGCCCTATGGGCATGCGCAAAATATCTCCCGATCACCTAAACCTATTTTTACTTAGCGCTTGTTCTTAAGATTAGACCTTAAGACGCAGTACCATATGCCTAATCTCTGAGTTACTCACAAAAGTATCCCACCATATTCGATCAATACTACGAAGACAACGCGTCCAAGCACCGAAAGTCTTCGCGTATATTCTGGTCTCAACGGCCATGTTTCGGAGCCATACAAAAGTACCGACCTCAATGCTACCGTGAACACCCAACCTTTGATCGACAACCGAATGTCACACCAACGCCACAGATGCCTCAAATGTGCTATTGCCAATTGGACCTTCTGTATGCATGAAGACACTTCACATGATATACGACCACCAAGTAAAATACAACTATCGAAGTGACTAAATCTGTCCACCTCACCCAGTTATTTCTATGCAGAAACAATTTACGGCTTTGAGTCAGTCAAGTCCTGCAACAGCATTTTACATTTTGAGGGTACAAAACGCATACCAAAACTACCTACACTATTGTTCAGACAGTCGAGAAAAATCTACAAATTATCTGGATCTTCACTCAGTGGCACAACATCGCTCGCATATTCCAAATCAGACAGATTCCCGTCTGAGTGAGTATCAATGCCACTGAATTCAAAAGAGGATAGGACTATCTCCATAATCATTATAATGACAAGGTTATAAAGGAAAGGTGAAAGAGGCAACCCTAACGAACACCACTACTCGTGGTGAACTCGTCTGTAGCAGTGCAATAAGTGCGGATTCGGCTTCAGATAATTGAAACAAATTTCTCTGGCACACCCTTCAATGGGAGGAAGCGCCACGGAATTTCACAATCGGGCGAGTCGAATGGTGCTTCCTGGTCAAGAAAGACAGAAATTGTGGGTCTACTCGACAAATCTCTATGTTCGAAGATCTGCCACAAAGTGAAAATTTGGTCAATAAAGCCTTAACCGGGAGGGAACCCAGCTTGATTCTCATCCATACAAATTTTGCGAGTACTAGATAATCGACAAAGAGTAATGCCATTGAGCAGTTTGGATGTGATGCTTACTAAACTAATTCCTCTGGGGTTTTTACATGAGGATCCATCACCTTTCTTCTAGATCGGCACAATCATCAATTCACAATAATCCGCAGGAATCTCTTTCATTGTTCAGATTGATCTCAGGAGATTCGCTAATTCAGACGGCAACACTTTCGCAACCATCATTGAACAAAGATGGTGACAGTCCATCTGGTCCAGTTACTTTATACCTTTTGATAAAACCTATCTCCCTCATCACCATCATTTCATTGGAGAGCCGGTATCCACCCTCATTGGTTCTCTTGCAAGCATAAGTACATGTTCCATTGTGGTCTCAGTCCATAGATATAGGCTAAAATGACCGACAGTCCTTGGTTGATCCACACCACCGTTGGGCGGCGGCAGTGCAATTGAACGGAGTTCAAGGATGTGAAGGCTAAGTGGGCTGCCTGGTTAGCCGATATCGCTTTTTATGACAAAAATTGGTGTTCCTTATGAACAGCCTGTGGTCAAAACAAACTTGGATGGGAAATTTCTGTTGTCGGTCCGATCAGCTGAGACAGAAAATTGGACTCCGAAGTGCCATTTCGCCTCCAGTATATAATCAAGTTTGAACTTAAAATCACCAGTAACTACTACAACGTCCATTGAACGCACACTGCGGTGTAACCGAGATAACTGACGGCAGAATTAGTCTTCCGCCTCAGGGGAGCTTGAATCAATGGGCGCATGCACAGATACGACAGCCAAACAAGGGCACTTGAGTCGACTGCTACCAAAGCATACAGAACCGTCTAAAGGAACTGCACACCAACGACCGTTGATTGGGATCCGGTCGCACAGTGTACGCTCCGTTCGTATGCTCAGAGTGATCCCAACGCCGGTTTGACCACGAGTGTTCGAAGCCGGACCACCCGACAAGCAAGGAGTGCAGCGAGGGAAGTGATTATAGAAGTGGGGTCCTGTGTGCGCATTTTGGAGACTAAGCATGCGTCTATTTTCAAAGTTTCGAGAGTTCTAGCTAATGGAGTTTGCTGCCCTATATTGGTGAGCATGCGGACATTAACGGGACTCATGTTAGTTGAACACAAGTTAAATTAATGTGAAGAGGAATACGATAACGAACAAGCTCGTTTTCCTTAACTCCTTCCTCTGGCAGATGCTGTCGCAAGTGAATAATATTAGTGTCAAAATTAGATTGGTTGATGAAAATAATGTGTGGAGTAAGATTTGAAAAATAGAATGGGCAGATTGCTGATTGCTCCTGGTGGTGATTGCTCCACTGAAGAAGTACATGAGATAGGTTAACTGCTTCCTGACACTCTCGAAAGATCAAAGTCAGTATTATTTTTGGTATGACTGGTTTTCCCGGATCGCAGCCGAGGTAACTGGAGTGATTTGACTAAAGGCTTCTGTGAACATAGCGATTGGTTTAACGGCCTGATTGCCATTGATTCTGCTGTTGCAGAATAAAGCTAACGGACATCTTTGGACGAATTCGTTCTTAGCCTGTAGATCACGTTGAAGTTCTCCTCAAGCATCTGGTGTCCTCTGTCTGCTAGGTGCGACAAGATCGCACTAGATATGGGTTTTCTTGTTGCCGCCTTCACTCAGGCAGGTGTGCGCTCGTTGATCCTTTTAGACAGCTACTGTGTCGTTTTAACTACATCGCTCTCCGAACATGAACAAGCGAATGAATAGGTCAGTACAGATGAAGAACGGACAGGCAGTCTGTTTTTAAGATTCGTAGAAATCACAGAGGGACTGGTGAAACATGGACTTGATGTGGCGACAGAAAAAGTGCTTGCGATTACGAACTAATAGTTCACACGTAGCATCTTTGAAAGGAGGTTGCATGTGTAGGTCTCTTCTTTTAGTTGCCAATATCAACGTTTTCTTGGTTAGTTCCCGCATATAATTAATAATGAAACTTTCCGGATACCCATTACTTAACAATATCTATCCGATCTGGTCTAAATTTTTCTCCAATATTCCTCTGGAACAAATATTTCGCACAAGAGATTCTAATGACCGGACTAGGTTTTGTTTACGCTTGAGAGGAACGAAGCTGGCAAAGTGAATGTACTTCTCTTTCCATGTTGGTTTTCCATACACGCGGCGTGTGAGCTTCCTATCCTTTTTCTTCCTGACTTTCATGTGCAGAAAATGAAATAAAGTTTCCCACTCCCCTTCCCATTCAAAACTGAACGCACTGTGAGCCTGGCTATACTTAACAACTAGTGTTTCTAAGTGTACATCACGGCCTACCGATACAAAAATGTCTACATATCGACAGTAGACGGTGGTCTAGAGTGCAGCATTTTCCAGGTTGGTGACGAATACATCGGTCCCAAAGACGATCTCATTGACACTCCATCCGTCTGTCAATAAAGCTTACTGCTGAAGGAAAATTGGGCCTTGAGTGCATGTTAACAACAGTTCTTTTACTTCAGCCACGACGGCCAAAATAATTTATTTATATTTTTTTACTGCAGTAAATTGCTATAAGTAGTCGATCGTTTCTAGAAAGGGGATGTTGGTCAAGAGTGACGGTACATCCGGAGAGACCATTTTGAATGCCGTCGTTTCTCGCTCTTTTATGAAGTGGAAAGTATCCTTCATGCAGCATTAGTCGATCTCTGTACGAACTGGTTCCAGTACATCCACAGGCCAGTGAGCGACTAGGTGGTAAGGAGAAGTAGCCATGTCCAATATCGGTCTTGGTGGGATGCCTGATTTGTGAATCTTCGGCAGACCATATAGACGAGAGACGGTAGTGCCTGCGAGTTGCAACTGTTCATAAATACCACCAGAAATCAAATTCTGATCTTTCAGTTCTTGTACTGTGACAGTTAGTTGCTCTTTCAGCGTTATGGCCCAGTCCTTTTCCCCCTTGGCATCGGTATATTTCATTTCGTCATTTAATGTGGTTTATCTTACCAATGTAGTCAGGACGACTCAACAGCACAACTCCGGAGACTATATCGAGTCTAGCAGCAAGAATATTATCAATATGCCTGAAACTTTTAACACTTCGCTGTGTCAATCATTTAGGATATTCTTAAAACTTTTATGAAGGCACTAATACTGGTGAGAGCAGTCAACCAATGTACTTCTGATTCCATCGATGGTCTCTTGTGATGTTGCCATCAGTAATCTAATTTGAGTGTACATACTTCCAAATTGCACCCCTACATCTAGTTGGTCGTTATTTTTGGTGCTACAACAGAACTTTAATTCTAGTGATAACATTTCAAAACTGCGGTGTCTATAGACACAGTTGAAAAATTATGTATATATCGCTCGGAATTGGTCGGTGAATTAATCCGTGGTTTCGTCTTGTTCGGAGTACCCTGGAGTTTGACACTTTTCCTTCTGACCTGATTCGCAAGCATATTAGAAACAAACATTTTGAAACGGTGATTTTTCCACATCCAAGAGATCCAGAACATACCTTCGTTGGGCGCTGTTTTTCTCGAACTGTGGAGCATTCATCGTTGGAGTATCCATCTGGTTTCTCGCATTACGTCTCAGGGGGTTTGAGTTTGAATTTCATTCGAGCACGCCTCACGGATTTCCATTGGGCTGATGGAGGCTAAGTTAATGCTTGTAAACTATTTCTTACTTTCCCTAATGCCACTATCAGATAAATCCATCGAGCTATAATTCCTCATGGCAACTCGCGTGGTCCCTACATTGGAAGAACGGAAATTAGAAAGGTCTTTTGCAAAAGAGATATTGGGAGCATTCGGGCTATCGGTACTTCGTGGCTGTCCACATCGACGAAGGGGTTTTACTTTGAGAACCCCAACCGGAGCTTTCGAATTCAAAAACACATCCACAAGGCATTGGGGCGGTAATCCAGTACGGGAACTCGGCGCAAACGTACACTTATCACTACCCACCCTGCTCGAAGCAATGGATAGCGCAGTCCCGATTATCCTGAGCGACGACCGATGCAGTATGGATTTCGTTGTGTTTGTGCCATTCATTGAGGCTTTTGGAGCGAATACTCCTCGGAAGTCTAGCGACTAAGCAGAAGAACGATTTAGGTTTCCAACCAAAGCCTTTGGTTCTATCAAGGGCATGTCCGCAAGGCCGCGTTTTGTGGCTGAATGGGAGCTCATCTACTCTGGGGCAATTATTCTTCCACTCATGTTTCCGACTGGGCTGGCAGCTCAGATCAACCCGCAATCTGGATGATCAGGAGACAACTTTATTGACCTTGTCGCTTGAGATAAGCCATCCTGCATATCTTGTTGGGTCATGGAAGCATGCAAGCCGTCACACTATGTAAAGGTGCAGTCTCATTATTAGGTGGTCGCCGTCGAACAGATCCTCTTTTTGAAGAGATTTCATGATTTGGGTTGGCCCTCAGGTTAAATGAGTGCTTCTAACCAACTATGGCGTCTTATCAATTTTCTCACTGTGTTTGCCACATTCTAAAGATTGCTATGTACAGTGCAGTTTGAAGTACACCGTGTTCCAATTACTGTTTAGTATACGGACTGACAGTTATCGGCCGAAACTGGACTTGAGCAAAGCATCACTATTTTTTACGAATGCTTCGGCTAATTTCCTGAGTTACATCAAAACCCCTAGCGAATTCCTAGCCTAATTGATGTGTCAGTGGCTCATTTAGTAGTGTAGTACCGGTGTTCGCACCTCTACAAAATCTGAATCAAGCACGTAACTTCTCTCAAACTCATTTGATGCTGCTACGGAATCCGTAATTTTGAGCATTAATGTGTTGTTTGATATCAGTTTTGTGTTCGTTACCTCAAGCAACCCTTTTGTTCTAGCAAAGAAACAAACTGCAGCGAATCCAAATCTGGTACTTATTTTTGGTGATTTATAATCCTTGATTTAAGTTTTGTGATTGTGTTATTTAAATCTGAATTTCATGCAGAAGCTGCATTCCATAATCTCGGTGACAATGCGTCCTCGAAAATCTATCCAAAACTAAACCAAACATGGGACCGCATGTTCATCAGTATTGAAGGATTTCATGTTGGAAATCTCAAATTACAATGAGCAACATCTTCAGTACGAACAAATTTACCACGGAAATAAATAATCGAGCATGGGTGATAATTCCGGTCCTACTGGTAGGAAGGACTGTCAGCCGAACGTGGGTACCTCAACTTATTAGGGAAAACAAGCAGCGAACAAAAGGTGAACTCTTACAAAAACCATACAAAACGTCCCGAAGTAGTCTGCATTCAAAAACAGAAACAGAAAATTTTGTTGTGATTCAACAAGGCGGGTATCCAGGGATCTGCATTACCGAAACTTTTTACGATATCGAAACGGTAAAGAATCATGAGCATCACTCATCTAGGAGATAAAATTTTCACAGATTAGGAATATCCCAAGTGACTGGAAGGTGCTTCTAAACTTCGAAGATATCAATAACTCATAACACCAGTAGATCAACGGAAGTCTTATTTCGCCGCTTAGAATAATTTTGAAAGAACGACTAAAATCGTTGTGTAAAGAAAGTGCAGAAGTCTTGGCGAATTCTACATGGATCCAAAGAATGACCAAATGAATGGGCATAAACTTTGCACTGCTCGACAGTATCTCCTTGACTTGGTACTCGCTCACACTGAAGACAGAAAGAAAATCTAATAACCGAGCGAAATCCAGTTTAGTCAAAAATAGTGCATTCAGGGAACTTCCTATTAGTTTGCCATATGAAGACCAGAATCAAGAGAAACAATGAACTGGAACAAATGTACAGTAGCTCAATACCTGAGAAACCAAAATAACTCCGGGAGTGAAGGAAAAATCGATGAAATTCATCCTCACTGATCCATAAATGGGAACCCGAATTTTGCACTAAAGCGAATCAAACCAGTTTACTGGGACTCACACACGGGCAAGGGTTCGTTCCTGAACTTTGAGTACTGTGCATCGTTTGAATATTACTTCCGTTTCGGACAAGTACATTAGCAGGACTATCAAACCTCAAACAGGTAGATATATGCGGAAATATACGAAAACTGATTCCCTTGACCTTCACTGAAGTAGTCAAATCAGCTGTGGGAATCTATCGCGGTACAACGAGGAAGTAGTATTCGTGGAAATAAAATTTGTAAGCATCTGAAAAGATTCAGGTCTAAAAACGGTAGAACCAAAAGGCAATAAAAAACAAGGTTTTTCAAGCTTGACTTGCCAAAGTTTAAAGTGTTACTTGCACGGGGACGGTGCTCCTCTGAATGTGATTACAGGCGGTTTTGATTTGGAATGAGCAAAAGTGAGGGTTTAGCTCCCTACTCGGACCAGATTATGCATTGTCAACGGCATGCAGCGCATACACAGATCAACACATGATGTCTATGCACAATATTTTGCAGTGCGCATTTTGACTGAGTGATCTGAAAGAAGAATAAAAAGTCGACGTATCATTCAACGTTAACACGTACACGAACAAATGAAAAATTACGACTGCTTTCAATACTAATGAGCATGAATTTTATTGTAAATGCACTCACAGTGTCCGTTCGGCTGACAACTGTGATGAAACTAACAAACTCAGAAAACGCGAAGTCTCCAAAACCAACATTTAAGCTATAAAACATGCCATTACTGGGGACTCTAGAATCATATTCCATCCATTTACCAAAAACCTATCTACAGAACTAATGCCGTCAGAACCAGGACGAAAGAAGTTCAATATATCCTTTTCTCTGAGATTTCTCCTCCGCAATGTCGGCTGTATACCGCAGTCCGGGGATTGTCTGTGGCGTTGACATTACGCAATCCTTCTTGCCAAAATACTCCTAACTCAGAGCTGCCAGCCGCGAGCCTTTGAAAATCTGGTCTAACCTAATAACAACAAGACGGTGTAGGAGTCTCGCTTGACGTGGACTAGACCACCCGATTTTAGACTGGTGTCTTTGGGCCCCACTGGAATGCCAAGTGTTTCGGACACGAAAACTAATTCCGTGAGAGAATGCAAGCTGCGGAGAGATTGCAAATAATTCAGACTAAAAACAGTCATTTATACTATTTGCAACGCACTTACAACCGACCTTTAACATAAGATGTCATTATAAGTTTATATTCACACAAATCCGAGTACAGATCATTTACCATCGCAACCTTGGCGAGTGTTGAAAACGCCGAGCTCAAATAACAGAAGAGGAAACAGTGTATGGTTCGCCACACATTAGAGATTCTCTGTCCTGCTCCTCCACGTCAGTGGCTCTTTATGGGGACCCATGATACATCTGTTGCCTTCGCACTACCCCGCTGCCCAAACAAAAGGATGAGGTTCAACTGGAGGACATAACCCTAGCCTATTACTTAATGGTCAGACCTTCAAGGCAGCTGGACGATCTAAAAGTTAGGCAACCCACTAGGCACCGATGACTGATTGCTCAAATCATACGCCCTTCTGACGAGGCAAGACATTCTGGGCTCCCAGTCCACTCCTCTTCCACAGACGTCGTTGAGCATACAGCCATATGCTTTTGCACGTCATTCGTGATTGGGTTGGGATCAGGATTTTTCCGTCCCTCTTTCTGCGGCTGTTCTAAAAGGGAACGGTTAAACGAATACGGAGTAATTAAGATTCAAACATTGGAAGGTGGCAACAGGTGTAGTAGCTTTGGGGAAGCAGTACAGGCGAGCTTTGTTTGCGAAACGGATTATGTCGCGGTAGTCTAAGGTAGAAAACAGATTTGCTTGCAGCTACCGATCATGCGTCACATTAGGAAAGAATGATGCATAGGTAAGAGTTGAATAGCTAGAGAATCACTTACTCCCTGAAACAGAAGTCTAGTTGACTAATGGGCAACAACCGGGTCACCGTACATGGAATTTCGTTTTCCAAACATGAAACTCAAGTGGCATCCTTTCTTGCCTCATTCTTTTGTCATATTACCTGCTCATTATACTACAAATTCAAAAGTCGTCATGCAAAATTGAGAACCTATTAGCACGTTAGTGTTACATAATTGAAATATATGAATTGTTGTATGGTGATAAATGAGTTACTATCTCCTTACTTAAATGAAACAAGGAATGTTTAGGGTTATCCTGAACCTAGGATGCCAAAACCGTCCATATTCTGAACTCCCGCGGTAACCACAAAGCTTACTGTCACTAGCATCTGGGACTCGATATCACAATACACATGATCACATACTAGAATAACCGTGGTACGAAGGAGTGTAAGTACAAATTGGAACAAGGTTGCCTTCAGTGAATATGAGAAATATCTTTTTTATTTAATCCGCCGCTTACATCTTGCCTCAACTTTTACCGACAAAAGCAGATGCCTTGCGGAACAACAGTGCTCATGTGATCTTTTAGCTCCTAAGATTAATCGGTGGGAACTCATGTTCAGTCAGTGATTGATTTCCTTTCACACGCTCACTCGTATGTAAAAATAACTTTTTCAGACTTGTCATTTAATTGCTACGCTGGTTCACGCAGTTGGTAGTTCTGATATTGTATTTCACTCTCCACCAACACGGTGAGCACGTGATTAGAGGTAACCACACGCGCTTGGTCTTCCTTGTTCTAAATATTCCCGGATGCGGTGCAGCATGCGCTCGGAAATCCATACAATACGCTATCACTGTAGATTTTGCACTTGATGTTTGGTTAAAGCGATTGACCAAGGGTTTCAAGGTACTAGTCTGATACCGGATGCTGGTTCATTGTTCTTGTGCGTCTTTATCGCATCTGGTTGGTAAAGTTCATTTGGTGTGCTTCTTCAATTTATCGCAAACGGTGAGCTGGATCGCTTTGGTTACAGGAATTGCCTTATTCGCTGTGGATAGATAAAATGAACAACAATGTACCCTGGATTCTAGTAAGGAGTGAAACAGTCTTACCGTCACAGCATCTTGACGCAACGGCTTGCCGGCTTACTTGACCCAAGGAGCTATACAGGATGGCATTATTCAAACGGTAAAACCGATTATGTCTGCAAGGTCAATGGGTAGACGCGTGACAAAGTGCATTGGAAGCATGTTTAGGCGGGCATCGCGCTTTGCCGTCTCAGTGACCAGGTAACGTGGATAGGTCTCTCCATTTTTGTGCAGACAATAACTTATTCGTATGTGTCACTAATTTCCGACGCAGTTCGCGTCGCACAAGGACATGACACTTTAGCTTGACACGTAGTCTGTCCAGAACTATAGGTCGTAATAGACCACTTACGTCAAATCGGACCATGCGTTATTTTTGGTGCGATTTTTGCTGCAGTTCAACGGTCATCGACGCAGGCCTCAAACTCGATTGGCCGTAGTGCGTCTGTCTGACTCGACTGTTCGCAATAGCTACAAACAGAAACTATTCGACGAATTAAGAAATTCGATGATCAGTAAATAAGCAGGCCATGCAAATGGCAGCAGGTTTTATAGGTGCTCTTAGATCCAACATCCACCAAGGACATTGGATCTCATAAAGGTCGCTTGGCCTAATAGGACAGAGACATCAGCTTCCTAACTGTAAAGCGATAAGTAAGATGCGTCAACAGCTACCGCATCAACTGAAGGTAAGCCGTAAGAATGAATATGAAAACCGGTGGGAGAAACTGACCAATAACTAAAAGGTCATACGCAAGGTACCGGGTCCTGGAGTTGGCTATTTAAAGCAGGCATTGAATCGGAATAGATTAAGGCAATTGGGACATGTTTTGCCCGGCCAAGCGAGTTCTGTCCATTCAGAAATCCCATCCCTGATTAGGGGGTTTATGTGAAAGTTTTTTGTATTCTCTTATGTCTGGGTAAGATTAGTGCATAAGACGTTGACTAAATGAAATGTAGCTAGAAAGAAGCTTTTTTCTCAGCCTTGAGCTCGTGATGTTGAAACATCGCTATTCCCGTTGCAGAATTCTAAGCAGCTGGTTTTACGACCCATCTGATTAAATACCTTATAATCTGCACTTAGCCCAGCCGTATTGTTTCCCCCATCTAATTATTTATCCTGTTACTTGTTATTCCTTTTTGTGAGCTAATCTTTAACGACGTACATGGGCAGACTCCAAATGAGGCTAACTGGTTTCGAAATTTCATTCTACTTAATCGCAAAACGATTCAGTCCAAAACATTTTGTTGCTAATCAATAGGATTTACTAGATCTGACACCTACACTATGCATAAGGTTGCATGAAAAAGTTCGCCATGTAATCATTTGAACCCTATCTAACATTAACACTTTTTACTGCTTATTATTATTATCTTTCTTTAGCACAGATCAGATGTGAAGGCTTTGAGGTCAACGAGCAAAGCGATCAGGGCTTTAAAAATATGGCAAAATGAAATATCAAAAAAACTACATTTTTTATTTGGAAACTCGTGATTTCATTTTGTCTCAGAATTTGTTCTAGATACCTGAGTGAAGTAATTACAATGCACTGTGTTCAGAAAACAAAACAAACAGGAGCAAAACCTGACCAACGCTGCACTCATTACCCGCCTAAAATCAATTCCTTGGTAAATTTTATGGTAAGGTCACATGACACAGGATGCAACCATCTTGAAAGTAGTATGATTCATTTCGAAATTCTTGTGACTTCCAGGACCCGGGCAATGCACTCATCCCAGTCTACTTTGCTTCTCACGTTTGATTAGGAGTTTCACTGCTCCTTATTCTTTCCCGATAAGATCTATGCACATCTGCGTTCATTTCAGTAATCAGCAGTAACGAGTCCAGTAATCCCGGTCCCATACCTCCCTCAAAAGCAGTTCAGAACTGTGACCATGCTTCTCCGCACATGTTGCAAACATTACACCGGATTACAAACTCACTTCCTAGTTTTGATGGCAGATGATAATCATGCCCCAAAACCTGTCACTCTTATTTCTACAGACTGGTAATTGATGGACTAGTTTCCTCTAGAATTTAAGACATCTCTGTGCCTCCACGAGGACATCCGTCAGTTCAAATGCAACTAAAGACTCTTTCTTCCTTAGTTTTTCTTACTGAAGAATTTATGCGTTATTGATCACACATAATCATTTTACCGTCTACATCTTTCCACCTGTTTCCATGAGGCTACAAACATCTGCTTATCAATGGTCTCTTCTGGAATGATTGGCAGATCAATTTACTCGATATTTCAATCTAGGAAGAAGATAGTGGAGTAGTATGAAAAAAAATTTTTAGTTACGCGCAATTTGACGTCGCATTGTCTTTCTTCACAAATCGCTTTGTAAACGGCTTGTCCATCCGACATCTGAACCGTATTACTGACGCTACCGTTTCTATTTCTACTTCAAACCAGTCGAACTTGAATGGCATAGTGCAGGTATATCTAGTTTCATGAAGCGAGCCACAAAACCGACAATAGTCTTGGTGTACTTACGACAGATTGTTTGCATACTCGTGCATTAGTGTCCAGAGAAAAAGAAAATTGAATAGACGGAATCACTTGCATGAGAAAACGGGGTACTGCTTTTGGAATTTCTCTCATTGTTACTGGCAGTCCAAAGGAAGTCGTACTTGCCTAGACCTTATCAGTCACAATTAGAGGATTTACATTCAGTAGCATCTTCTCACTATAAGCCTCAAATGTTCTCTAACTGGTCCTAGCCAAATGAATGTTGAATTTAGCCTGTTTTGGGTTTCGGGTCGCAATGGTCATTCGGGTTTCTTAACTCCACAAATCAGTGCAAATAGGCAGCATCTGTTGGAAACAGACATGCGTATTCGAATTTTACGGAGCTTGTTTCGCTTTGGTTAAACAACTTGCCGAAAATTCCGATTTCTCATAATCACCCCACCGATTTTCCTACTTTCAGATTTTCCTAACCAGAATCCAGTTGACGACATTAAATTTGGCTCTGAAATCTGACACCTAGGTGGTATTGGACTTTGAGAAATACAGAATAACGGAGTCAGAAACACTAATGAGAATTGTAAACGTCAACCGAGACGCAATTTTTATGCATCAACGGGCACTGTGGCATCGATTTTTTATCTTTCGTCTCATCCTGTAAGAAACACTTGCGCAATGCAAGGGTGAAATATACCTGACCGACTTTAGAGCTTCTAGAAGGTAACTGGATGTTTCACAAATCTTCACAAAAGTTGAGAAGACACGGTATTTGAACTGTTCTGGTCTGTGGATAAGGTCGGCACACAAGCCAAAGTCAGGGTCCAAAATTTTGTACAAAAGGTCTTTATCGTGGATAAAATCAGTCTCATTTTTCAAACTTTTCCAGTCAGACGGTTAACATTCGAAATAAATGCAGCAAAGGTTGGAGGCGTGGCAAAATCTGGCTAACTATTCTGACCTGGTTACACCCAAAATCTTTTTTGATCATTGAAATGTTCCTTTTATAGTGAGTAACAGGATAGCGACCTTCAAAGGAGTTGTTTGATTAACGTGAATTGTACGAAAAAAGAAAAATCAACGTGAGCTAAAACCCAGTGATCGTACCAACAAACCTCCAAGCTTATAGAATTAAGTCAGTGACATTTTTTGGAGACGGGCTGCACCGTCCTGCCCTTATTTGGCAGCCATCAACAATGTAGAAGTTAATAAGACCTTCTTGATCTTTCCCAAGTCATTGTTCTTTCCTCTTATTTACGATACACAGCGAAAAGTGACATGTTTTGTTTCTCTTCCGAATGTTGGCTTCAGATATGTGAAAAACCCCGCCTTTCAACTGAAAACGAGAGTTCTGTTGCAGCCGTCCCTTCATGATCTGGTAATAGATCGTAGGCTTAATTTTGTTACTACTTTATTGGATGCACAGATGTCTAGTAACTATTCCTCATTATCCGTCCTTCGTTTGGATGGGCGTCAACCTCACCGGAGATGTCAAATTTTTTACACCCTTTTTTGCCATATGCGTTACACTGTGTTGGTGGAATTCATTCTCGGACAACGTACTGAACCTCGGAAAGGGGCAAGGATGAAGCTGTAAGTCGTCACCGTTGCCGAAGCATCCGTAAGATGCTGCCAGTTGATCGAGAAGCGACCTCACTTTAGCAGTCTTTACTGAAAGACCCGGAGGACCATAAGTATGACATATCCTACGAACTATTTACCAAATGGATGATACCTGACACTTTCAAAGGACGCAGATTTAGTCTCAAGAAAATGTGTCAGAATGGCGGATGTACTACAAAAGGGTATGGAGTAAACCACGTAAAAGCAAAATAATTAAGTCGGTGATCCAAGGCCCGGGTTTGTTGTAATTCATCATATTGTGCCGAAATTCATTGCATTTCCAAAAGAGGTTTTGTCAGATGTTATTTGCGGCATGAAAAGCTTATTAGGTGTTAGGTGAAATTGTCACACTGGAAGAAGACTTGAAAATTCGAACGTTGACTTTGGACGGTTCAAAAGCATCACGTGATCTATCATCTATGTGGCACTTGTCAGACCATTAGAGCATCCGTGTGCATTGCATTACCTCTTATGTTAAGTTAACAAAGGAAAAACGTTGTCCGTTTCAATGAAACTACATGTTCTCTTTTCTGTGTACTTTTAATTCATAGCAGCCTTAAGGCTGCTGCCTGATTCATCCAATGCAGACCTCTTCACATTTTACTCATCTGTAAGATGTGCACAATTAGGGGTAAAAACATCAATCTTCTGATCCGTCGTTCTGGGAAAACGGAACCTACTATAATCGTCTGTTTACGCATTCGCAGTTTATAAGGCACGTTTTTACGAAGTAGTACAGGGCATTAATTGACCATTTGCCTTACACCTGTTTATGGTATATGCTATTCTGCTTTATTTTGAAGTGCTGCGAAACGCTGCAAGTGATGACCGTGTTCAGGTTCCGTACCTGATGTGATTGGAATTTTCACGAAGTCTCACCTCGTGCTTCTTGGCCCATTGCTTTAGGCATAAACGATAACGGTTGCGAATGGTAATAGACAACAAATGGAGTAGCCTGAGATAGAAGTCACAAAGGGCAATACCTTTGGGCCTCTAGTTTAAAACATCATGCCTTGAGGGTTGGCAAGATCATCAAGTAATGTTAACCAAATAATCGAGACAAAAGCTATGGTCACAGTGAAAGAGATGTTCATCAGTCGGCTGATTCACTGAACCGTATGAATATTCAGTTTTATCACTACTGGAAGCCGTAATAGCACGATGCAGTGGTTTTCTGTGATCAGATAAGAAGCATCCGATGCCCTGCCACGTACACGGACTCCAAGCCGATAACCAGGAACAAAAAAACACTTATTTACGGCGAGAATTTTGCGAACGGTGCCGGACACAGCGCTAGACATGCGTCACTTACCATTATCCCCACTCCTAACAGTTTCGTGTTGGTCAAGTTCATTTGTGATAGAGTCCGCCAAATCGACAAGACGATTATTTTAGCTTTCGTATGTCAGGACATCATAGAAATTTGACTCAAGTGGTTCTTGTATAAGTAAATCTGTCCGTCCTCTCAGTAGATTTTACGTCCTAGACTGTCGTTGCAACTACTTCTGTGATAATTTGATGGACCCATACCTTTCAGTTAAAAAATCACACTCTGAAAATGTTAACTTGTTTGTTTTGATTTGTTTACCAGATTCCGATAAGATAAACAACAAAGATTTTCCACACTCATTCAAAAAGGATATATTTGTTGGATTTTGGGGAAAATATCTGTTATTGCAACAACGGTTTCCCTCCTGGATTCGTAGCGATTCCAATTTTTGTCCCCTGACAGGGCGGTTTGTGTTTTACTGTTATTCATATGGCTATACTAGACGAAGATAAAGTGATAAGAATAGTTTTAGAGCATATGTTTCAATAAATGATTATCTCGTTTGCATTTAACAGTCAATCGTTATTCATACAATTATCAACAAGAAAACTCTGTTACTATTTCGAAATGCACAGAAGTTTCAATTATTGTGTGAAATTAATGATTACCTTTGTTTGTATATTGTTTATTGTATACCACATTGTTGCTAACCGACAAGGCATTTTGATTTTAAAATTATTTTCTGGATTAAGATGGAGCATTATTAGTCCATCTTCGGAATGGTTTGGGCACACGACTTTATTCTATTGATTTTGTTGATATTGTGAGCAAAATCGTCTTTTTCTCTTGATAAGTTAGGTTTTCTTTCCTCTTACTATGTTTTCATTAAGGTATGCTGATAAATTAGCATGCCATTGACAGTATGATTGGTTCTTGACAGTCTTTCTAAGCAATTTGGAGAAACCTTGATTTCAAACCAGCCAGTTTCGGCGTACGAAGCGCATGACACTAATAACCTGCGGCTGAGGTGGAAGGCTGCACTGAACATTCAGGATTTTTCACCTCATTTAAAGAGCATAGGAGATTAGGACCCATTCACTTACCTGTAGTGGGCTGCGAAATCGACGCTTTTTCCGTCGCCTTGCGGGTTAAGATTTGGTTAGATAAAAGCTCCACTTGGAGACCCTTGAGAAAACTAGTTGCTCTGGCTCTGGCAATCAGGCCAAAAAAGGCATAGAAAATGCGACACTGACTGCAGTAAAGGTTCGCCTTCGTCTAAGGCTCTTTCATGCTACTGCGTTGTAGCACATTCGTATTTATCATACACCACACTGGAAACCTAATCTGCTAATTTATTCTCACAATTGGTTTGCCTTCTGTCTGTGTAACTTAGTCACAAGAATTCAATTCGGATCACGTTTTTTCACGACTGTCTTAACAAATCAGACCACAGAACCCAGTTCGCTATAAGAGTTTCTAAAATTCCAGCTGGCTAGTTCGAAATCAAATGCGCTTATGCAAACTGGGCAACAAGCATGTTTGATTCACTTCGTTGAATCACTTTCGGTTCTCATCTGGACGCTTTCAAGGACAAGAATGCAAAATAAGAGCTGCACTATCAGACTGATATTCTAACAAAATCCAGTATCAAGTTTTGTCTGCGAACTTCTGGAGATTACAGTACTGCCGCAGTCCAGTGTTGGGATTAGTCACAGAGGTCAGGCAATCAAGAGAGACTGAATTCCTATCAATAACCGATTCTTGAACAAGCCGAATTCAAGCGTTTCGCCAAATGATCGGAATTCTAGGTGTCGTATGTACCACTAGGCGTTATTTCATTATCTTATAGTGTAGTTTACTAGTATCCACAACTCACTGAACAGATTTAGTCCTGAAGAGAGGTTTCCGTGCCGGCGTCGGTCACTTGATGGTGAACGAACTTCATCCGTGATAACAAAGTTTGGCGTCGACCGTGGTGCTTCTGACAATAGGATCAGCCTGTTTATATCATTCACTGATCATCGAATGTTCATAACCAACAAATTCTTTTCGTAACTAACGATGCAACGAAGTTATCGGAATCTTCTCTTCACATTTAAGAGCAGCTTCCATAAATGTCATAAATACAAAGTGGGCCACGAACTATCTAGGGGTTCACCTCGATGCAAACCGTAATTTACCATGAATAAAGGTTTTAGTGCAGTTCTTTTAATCTGCTTATGAGGAAGTAATTGCAACTGCGATAATGGATTGAGTACCAATCGCTGCTTGTTGGTGTTACTGAACAGGCATTGGGAAAATCTATAAGATACATATTCTTGTCTGATTTTGCCAACTCCGCTAGATCTTCATTTGCTAGCAGCTGTTGACTTAAAGCTAAAAAAACAGTACGGTGTGTTTAGCCACCGAATGTGCAATCCATAAAATATCTAAAAAGGGGAAACTTGTGTGGTGCTGACCATTTCTATAGCCCCTCTCTTTCACCACGAAACTTAAATGTATTTATGGCGGAATATATGCTTATACAATACTTTATCTGCACATAATACTCACAAAAGACTAGGTTTACGTATCAGGTATAGTCGGAGCTAAGGTAGAAAAATGCACAGAAATGGGAAACAAGTAAAATATTGTTTAAAGAGTACACTATGCGAGTGCTGCGTCTTTCGTACTTGTCTTCCTCCTGATCTCCGTCAACATCCCCAACGATAACCCGTTGTTCGTCTGTGGGCGAGTTACCGGCAGTTTGCGTAAGCCAACCTAACAGGTAACGTTAAATTATCGCAGTTCTAATATTGCTTCGCAATACTTCGTCCGAAAGACACGAATAACAGCCGCTAATCTGTCTAATGCGCTTTTTGATCCATTCAGACCAGGGCCCGAAACTTCAAAATCATTCGACTGAATCAACGATCTCTCAGCCAGTACTGTTTCAGTAACGTTCCATTGAGATTGTTCAATCGTTACCGTTATCAGTTAGGATGAAACTTCACAGCTGTATAATAGTTTATCCAAATGATATTTTGACTGATTTTGAAAATGAGGATGTCACCTCAGTCCTCTGTGATTTAGTGAGAAACCACTATGATTTATCGAAAAATCTCGGGCGAAACAGTGTCACATGTCAACGGTTCTTCGTCTCTATTTCTGTCGACGAATAAAAAAAACGGTTTCAATTCTGTGAGAAATTGTACGGAGAATAGTTCAACAAAAATTACCGTAATTTTTAAAACTTTAAAACTGTGTTGGACGATGATTTGTTGATCGGTGAATTCCAAAATACTGGTCCTGCATATTCATACAAAAATATCCGGGAAATATTCGATTACAAAATTGATTATTTTGCTTTCATTTCGTTTCTCGGTGTTTTAATCATCGGGACTACGACTTCAGTTTAATAATGCTAACTTGGCAAATTGCATTCTCACCGGAATTACTTTAGAAGTCTAGCTATTTTGTCGGCATCTGCGTTATGCTCAATTATAATCTCACCGAAGGATTACTTAGTGATGAAGCCGTTCTTAGGAAATTCGCTGAGTCCGCAACAATGCACGGTCGCCGTTTCGCTCGATAATATAAGTTGTGCTTACGCGAAAGAGGACTTATATATTGCTTCAGAGTAAAAACATCGAAAATGGTATCATAAAGCAAGCACATAGAAAATCATTTAGAATTCCGTTCCAGACAGTTAACCGCTTTCTTCTATAGCGTATCACCCAAAGTCCCGTTCAAAGTTCCACTGCACTTAAGTGAGAAACAGCTTATCATTGCTGGATATTAGACTATTGAGATGACCAAGAAACAGGGAATTAAGTTCATGCAGTTGCTTCCCAGCTGTTTTGATTGAATGTTTCTTGTGATAAAAAACGACATGAATAAACTAATATCTAGTCTTAGTCTGGATGTGCGAATCTCATATGTATAGTAGATATCCGAATGAACAGTGCTTGTGCGGGAGATTTAGTGGTTTTGATGCCTAAACAGTCTGATAGCATAATGCAAAACAAACAACATACGAAGGATTATCAGTTCACTTACGGTACGTGTTTCGCAGGATGTGACGTTTTTCCTCAAGCAGCTACGTTGGCAACTATTCCATGAGAAAACACTTTACTAATTCATGTTTAATTATGCGAGAAAATCAACTCACTAAATAATGTTTATTGGTCATAGATACCTGAAAGACAGAAGTTCAATATTTTGTTTTGGGAAAACGGATATTTCAAGCCGGATGAGATGAAGCAGTTCATTCGTAAAGTAATCTAACCATGTTTCAGACAGTTCTTAGTGGTTCTGACCTCAAGATGACTTCTATTTCTTTCTGAATTTCAGCGTCAGGGTGTTCGTATTTGTATTATCTTGTACGCAGGGATCGAAGGGGTTGTTCCGTTTTCTAGTGCGAGGACGGCGGGGTATTTGCACAGTCTACATCCAAACATTCACGTGAGTCAAATCCACTTGTGCTTCAAATCATTCTCACCTAATTGGCTGGCCTAAACAGAGTAATGCACGATATGTCCAAATCTATCGTCGTTTTCTTTTGGTAATTTTTTATGTATCCAACCAGTAACTGATCATAAAGTGCTGAAATTTTTTACAGTTCTCCATACTGGGAAGCTAAACAAACGTCTCCAGTTTCACTTCTTCTGTTCATACTTGTTCGCGGAGAATGGTCAAACTCCCTGTTTTGCACGTTATAGGAAGGAAAATACGATGCACTAAGCAGCAACAGAATCTTAAACCGTGCGTTTGCTCATGGCGATAAAGGTGGATGTAAATCTCTTCGACATTAGAGCGTGGGACACAACTAAAAGTCTAGAACAAGCAGTTCTTGTGATCTGAAATTTAGATGATCTCCACCTGGCAACGCACATGTCGTGCTACATATGGCGCAGAAAATACGTTTCCAGTGCTTCCCGGGGAAATCCGTTAATGGACACTTTCCGTCCATAGCGTGATCCATGCCAGTTTAATCCTTGCGGTCTATTAGCTATCTGAAATCCACTTGCCATATTGTTAATGGCAGTACATAATTTATTGTGGGATGCTAGGGCCCTAATCTGTAACACGAATCTTAAAATGAGGACAAAACAACGTAAAGCAACAATGAACATATTATCATGAAATAATTCACCATGTGATATCATCGCTCAACGCGTAATGGCTAAGGTGCTCGATTCAAATTCTTCCGTCCCGGGCTCGCGTCCCAGTTCGGGCGCGGTGGATACGCACTGCTGATGATTCCTAACAAGGATGAAACAGCTGTACAGTGCTTCCATGGTTTCTTAACGGTGAGTTGTGATGATATCACATGGTGAATTATTTCATGAAAACATCTAATCTCCCACTAAAATGGACATGTTACCTTGCTCATTCTTTTGTTCAGTAGACTTCGAAAAATCCATGCCCATATACTTGATGGAGTCGTTAGACAACGGATATCACTTAAAGTAATCCCGTTTTTCATCACAGGATCTAACTAAACGGATGCGTCATCATTCATGAGCATTAGTGTAACTGCAAATTAAATTGACAACTCCTAGTTTGAAAGTAAAAGTATGCCTTCAACTGCTACCTGTCTGGCGCTCATCTTGTTATCTTGAATAGTTTATGTTTATGTAACTTGGGCATTGGACCAGGGCAACATGATTGGTGGGTTCACCATAGAATTGTGCCAGCGTCTCCCAAAAGGCAAACACAAAAAGAAGAGTGCGGATAAAAAACTACGGCATATATACCATGCCATCTGAAGGTGACATTATTTATCATTTGGCTATCCCCATCCCAAGCCTTTTCAGATAGTCTCTGCATCCGCCTGCCTGTTCCACTTCGTCTCAGAGCGAATCTGCCTATCTTCAGACGCAAAGCAAATATGACAACAGAGTTCACTGTCAACTCTCAACAGTTCGGTTGGAATACCATCGTATACTAAAAAAGGTTATGACAATTTTTTCTTTTTATTATTGGTTTTATTTATTTTAAGAAAGGCATCAAACTATTTGCTAATGTTATCTGATCAATTTGTCCTATGCTGCATCTCCTCTCTTCACCTACAGGTTTATTTATCTCCCCTTATTAAGTGGTTCTGGAGTCACCATGAAAAGATGGTGGCTATCGACCAATCAATCGTATTCATGGGTGGAATCGATCTTTGTTTTGGACGTTGGGACACAATAGATCACAAGTAAGACTTTTTCTAGACACAAATAACACACCATATAGTTTCATGTATATCACACCTTAATTAGGTTCTAACTCCCTCAAACAAACGGTTGCACATTGAAATGTTTGATATTCACCAATACGGTATTATCGAAAACCGGTAGTCGCTCGACCTCTCAAGCTCACCGGCCAACAATTGATACGGTGCATCTATTTACGTTGGCAAGTTTTGTGCACATAAATTACCAAGCATTCATACAGCATGTGCAAGCGAGTTCCGGTAAAAATGTTTTTAAAGAATTCTTCATCTAGTATCAAGACACAACTCACCATGAATGAACATTGGAAGCATTGTATAACTCCTTCATCTTTGCTGGATATCATTACCATTACTTATCCACGGCACAGGAAATCGGACACGGACCCGGAACCAACGGTTGTGGGTCATCTTAGCCATTAAATCATCCCGGAAGGCTGACAATTGTTTACGAGCCGATGAGCAAATGTCTTTGACTAGGACCCCAATATCACGTGGTTTCGATATTCAATAAATCACTGAGAGTCTGTTAGACTGGACTGAGTTAAAATATTCGACTCAGTCGTTTGTCATAGGTTCGTGTACGCGTTTGAGCGCAGTCGACATGCACTGTTAATGATACCCACTAAGATTGAAACAACACCGCTATGTTACTGTGGTTTTCTAACGATAAGTTGGGCATGAATACTGCAATGACGAATCCATTGGAAATCGTATGAGAAATAAATAGTTTTTTTCTTGTTTTTGTCCACTTTTATGAGTTTGCGTCTAAAAATGACCAAAATTTGTGTGGCTGCAAAACTTAGTTGCAGGCATTTTTAAGTACGATATCCAACTGCTTTCACAACTACTGTGGACTAAATAGTACAACCGGGTTTTGTTCTGTCTTTCGTTTATTTAAACGATTATTTTATCACTCATGAAAGTGATCTTACCGGAAGCAAGCGTGCAACAAAATACTTCGATATTCATGTACACCGTGTAGTTTGGAGGTGAATCAAACTGTCATATATGTTCTGCAGGCCGACGAGTTTCTATACAAAGACATTTGCGATGGAACTGACAAATCTTTCGTAATTTCCAAGGCAACCTTTTTACACGTGGTCGTACACTACTAGCTGAGAGCATTGATTTTTTCAACAATCACAAAAAAGCGAGTCAATGCGCAAAAAATTTTTGGCAATGTTTCGGGTAACTGCACTTAGGATAACTATTCTGATTAGGCGATATTTCAGATGCAATGTCGGGTCTTTTACCATGCACATTTCATGTTTCAAGGTAATTCACTTACTTCCAAGGCGATTTATTGCAAAGAAAATGACGAAATAGAATGGTACACTTTGACAATGACTGAGGAAGAAGTCATGCGATGAGACAAACTGATAGCTTCGATGATTGTGGCAGTCCATCGAGGTGTGATTCGATGGTCGGCCTAATGCATGCTCATGACTAAAGCGATGATAGTACTGTCGATTACGCAGGATTGAAGTTGAAATCTGAAGTGGACAGTCATAGTTACACAGTGCTCAACTTTGCGGACAATTGTCTGCTGTTAAGCGATGGCCATTGTGGATTAATGCACTCCTAGAGGGCAAACGGAATTGAGGAAGAAGCTTTACATTCTGGTTGATGTTGGTAACGAAAATCCATCGGCCCCTCAACTTCCATTTGGTGGGAAACACGATAGCGAATCCCCGAAAACAGTGAAATAACAGTTCGGTTTGGGTTACCGATTTGTTTTTCGTTCCAAGTTATGTTCTCTCATTATGTGGGAACAAAAGAAAAGAGAAAAGGAACTGTGTAAGTAATTTGTGGACGGTAAAGCCGAACACCGGGAATAACGCACTCAACGGTCCAAGTGGAAGCGTGTGGCATATGGCGCGCAACAGATGAGCAGTAAAAATGTTATGTTGCATGGGTGATAATCCACACGAAATGCAAAGAAGTCTGTTGGTGAAAACAAAACCAGTACATTAAAATTAGGGAGGGTTAACGTGAAACTCTGCGATATGACTGGGAAGCGGTGAAATCGACGGACCAGTTAGTCAGTCTACATAGGCATCCGACAAATGCTTTCGATTGTCAATAGGTCAAACACGTTTTCAAGCAACCGAATTGTATCGTAAGACTAAATGCGGCTGTATTCGTCTGTTAAAGTAAGAATCTGCAGGGTCTGTCTCTGAGTGAATGCAAAATCACATAGGCAAGATTTTTGTCACTGACGAAGCAGATAATGTTACTACGAAATTTTCACACTGAATACGGCATTGTCAAGTATACATGCATTGGAGAGAGGTGATGCGCACCATGGGTTAAGTTTTGTTATTATCCTCAGTGAATTAGGGACGTCTGACTGACAAATGTAAGCATATTATGACACCCAAACCAAAGTAAATGCGCGTTTTAGGAGTGGAAAATTAAGCCATTTCGCTAGTTATAGTTGGGTGCTTGTGTGTATGCCAATGGTACGATCAAATAGAAAAATTCATAGGTGAAGTTTATGTAGGATATTTTCGTTAATGGTTGTAGGTCCTAGGTTATGCTTATCATAGAATAACGCTTTTCACTGTCGCGTGCTCCGCTACAGTCCAAGTAGAAGTACGTACTCGTTCCTCCCTACTCAGAACGGCTTTGTCTTTTCCTTGTGTTTCAAATGAAGTAAGAGTTAATAAAGTCATCATCCTGCGCAATTTTTCCCTAAAATTTGTAGATTAGAAGATACCTACAAAACAATTCCGACCACAGTGAGTTTGATGCAAATGCACTTTATTTAATTCTAAGCTATTCTGCTATTTTCTATTCAATCAAGCTGCTTCTATTCTTATATTATATATATATATATATTCGTATATATTACTGGCCTGGACTGTTACCGGTTTGTATCAGAGGAAGCATAAAAGTGAAATCCAAGACATGTAAACTTCAAGATTATTGGGCTGAATCTTTGCATTACGGACGATTCCCCTGTTTGGTAGTCTGCTGCTGTTGGCTTTCCAATTCCTGAAATGATGGATACCGTTATGTGACAAACGTAAAAGAAATTAACAGTGCTAGGGAGTGGTTGAGCTATAAACGCCAGAGTTCATAGTTTTCAAAAATCATTCATTTGACTTTCCTTGTCTCGTACGAATTTATCAGAGAGTCACCCTGGAATGGATGAAGGGATAAGAAAAAATTTTCGTTTTTATTCACATACCTTACAAGAAGATGAAACAGTTTTGCGTGCATGTGTGTGTGCCGTGTAAATTACGTAACCAGCGATCACCAGTGGACTGCAATGTAAAGTCCGCCTTTGTGTGGTCCCCGTTTATTTATTCCTGTCGAAGCTCTTTACAATTAACCACAGAAACATAAGCTAACTCTGTTGTCATTTTGGAATCGGTACATTGTTCACCGGAAAATAAAACTTTTAACCGGATTTATTCTGAGGACAATAGTCAAATCACACAGATGCTGTCAATGGAAGATTTGCCATCATGATATCTATGCACGAGATTAGGATCAAATGATTATAAGTGTACACACTTGTGTGGAGATCGGCAGTTCTTTCTGACGTGATCCTATTAAAAAGGAAAATTCGTCTCAGCGAAGACATTTCACAGGTTTTCGTCCTCAGGGGAAACATTGGTGGTTGTAAACGAACTAGCAAATATCCTATAAAATCGAAGATGTGATATGATATTGTTGTATTGCCGAGTTTGGTTGGTCTATGCACACACTGAAGCACAAGACACAAGTACTCGCAGTGCACGATATCCCAGGAGCACAGCCTGTAATCTAGTAG